>QUSF01000106.1:202282-260507 GCA_003676055.1 Chloebia gouldiae
TATTATTATTATTATTATTATTATTATTATTATTATTATTATTATTATTATTATTATTATTATTATTATTATTATTATTATTATTATTATTATTAGCTATATTCAGGAAGAGCTTTGTTTAACTATATTCTGTTTGAATAGCCTGCTAATTTACCACTGGCCTAAATTGTATCCTCTGGATGAGACACCACATGGTTTACCAAGTGAGATCATGCTACGTAGTCCTATTCTGTCCAGTTTTCAGTCTGACTGTATTTAAATATGAAGAATTTCTGAGCCTTTTTTAAATAACAGTGCAATATCTTTCCTGAATCTGGGGTTTTTTTGTGTGGTTTTTTACACTGTACAGAAAATCTATACAAAAGAGAAAAAATAAATACTGACAGTCACAGTCATTGTGAATAGATTGGGAAAGTAAGTTCAGTATCAGCTTTTGAAAAACAACGAACCTTTTAGAAGTAGCCAGCAAATGTAACAATGAAAATGAAAAAGAATTAAGTAATAACTATAATCCCATTTCTTCTTTTTTTTATTTAAGATATTTTGTTGTATTCAGAATTTGAAATATCTGTCTGTACTTATAATGGGTTCTATTTTTCTATAAAGTTCTTTCAAATACCATTTAGCTTTATGTTTTTATACATTTCCAAAAAGAGAAACTGTATTTGGCTCTTAATATAATTTTTCTTGTGAAGTAATGTGTCTTGAGTGTTCCTCATTTAAAAAACTGTCCATGTAACTCACAGCTGTGGCTCCACAGATTAGATTCAGTGATTGCTCTTTAAAAAGCAGTCTTATCCTATGACGTGTTCCTAGAGTAGCTATAACAGCATATTTCAACCCATAAAAAAAACCTAACATGGTTTTAAGAACTGTTGCATGCTTGTATCTTTCATTTATTTCTAAAGAGGCTGCAGGTGCCCTGAATTGAAAGTAATCATACATATAGTTAAATATTATTAGAAATAGAAACAGAAAAATAAAAAATATCTGAAAACTATTTGTAGTGGGTTTATCGTGGATGGGTTTCAGGTGCCCAGTGAGCTGCTCTATCACTCACCTTCCTCAATTGGCCAGGGGAGAGAAAATACAGTCAAAGGCTCATGAGTCCAGATAAGAACAGAGAGAGATCACACAGAATTGTCATATTGTCACCATATTGTCATGGTCAAAAGAGACTTGATTTTGGAAAATTATGTGAATTTATTGCCAATAAAATCAGAGTATGGTAATGAGAAATAAAAGAAATCTTAAAATACCTGTCCCCACCCCTTCTTTCTTCCAGGGCTCAATTTCATCTCCCTCTCAATATTTCTACCGCCTCTTTCTGACTGCACCAGGGCACAGGGAATGGGGCCTGCACATATTGTGACTCCTGGGGATGGGGCTGTGCAGGTGTCCCTTCCAAACCAGCATATTCTGTGATTCATCACATATCGTCTCTGCTGCTCCTTCCTCCACACACTCTTCCCCTGCTCCAGCTTGGGATCCATCCACATGAGGCAATCCTCCAGGATCTTCAGCATGGGTCCTTTCCACAGGTTACCTTTCTTCACAGAATTTTTTGGAGTGAGACCCTTCCACAAGGGGCAGACCTTCAGGAACAGGCTCCTCCAGTGTGGGTCCCGCACAAAAGGGTCACAAGTCCTCCCAAGGAGCCTGATCCAGCATCAACTCCTCTCTCCACAAGGCCACAGCCTCCTCAAGACACAGTTGACCCTTTTGTCTGCCAGGGCACACTGTTGACTCATATTTAACTTGCTTGACGACTAACAAGATAGAATATTATATAAAATGTATACATAGAATTTTAAAAATTAAGAGAAAATTGTGCTGAAGAACTGTAAAGCTGAAATTAATTTTGCTTTATGATGTAGAAGTCTGTAATCTGCTTTACTGATTGAGAATGTATCAATTCCTTCTATACAGAAAATCTGTGATATATAATTGTGATTTTAAACTACTACCTTAGTTTGAAATTTGAAGCATTATCTTCAAGAACAATCCTCCAACCAATTTAATTTTCATACGATCTGCAGAGTATATCAGAACAAAAATTATTACTTTAGATTTAGCAAAGCACTGTATGTGTTAAAGTAAACGTTACAAAACTGGAGCTATCATCTAAAATAAGGTAATACATAAACACCTATACACATATCTTAGGTAAATAACAAAAGACTGACTGAACTTTTTAAGTGGTTTTCCCTAAAGGAAATGGAACAAATTTAAAATTCACCTTTTTTTTTTTTTCTTTCCCCACAGTGAGATCTCTAGTTTCCTTCTCAGCTATTAATTAATTCAGGCTTTAACTTACAAGTTTCTCTTGGATCTTACAAGAGGACCTTGCAATAAACTACAACTCAATTTCAAAGCTGCCATTTAAAAGAAAATCCAATAGAAAATGAATGTAGTGGTATAACACAAATGTAGCTAAACTCGTTCAGTACTCTTAATTTTCTATTAGGCTAGATACTTGAAATTTATTTTGCTATCCCTATTTTTTTTCCAAGTTGGCATATAAAGGATAGATGAAATTTTTTATTGCTCATATGGCAAAGATTAACATCCAACAAAATATCATTAATAGTTCCTGTAGTATGACAAGAGCATCTCAAAAAATGTCACATCAAACATGGGCAAGTCAATGAGATTTATTCTGTCAGCATGTGTACTTTAAGGGCATTGACACTCTGAAAATGGATAGAAACAGAAGATGATTCATTTCTCTAAGTTCTCACTATATGTCTTAAAAAGTCCTGTAGTGAGATCTAGTAAAATTAATGGGTGAAGGAAAAGAAGTTCTTTAATTCTGAGTTGGGAAATTTGTTATATTTCCAATGAAAAAAATTATGTAAAGTAAAATTTCTGTCTGATGTCTCTAGTTTTGAAAACATTGATATAGAATTAGAATTATAAATCCTTCCTTCCTTACAAGAAGTTCCACTCTGTTAGATACCAGCTCAGGAAAAAACTTGGACTTGCTCCATAAACTGTGCGTGTCTACAGTGACATTCAGTTCATGTCTTTGTCTTGAGACACTTCAGTTCTTGCATAAATATAAAATTTCCACTAATTTCAGTTAAGTCAACTGTGTACCTCAATGCTTTGAGGAATCAAAAGCTCATAAAAAATTCTCTTTTTCTTTAGTACAATTTTAAATGAATAGCTTCAGTAATTTTATGTTTATAAACTCGGAGTTGTGCAAATCCAATGATTTTTAAAAAGCCTTCTAAAATATTCTGAAGTATCATTTATAATTGAAATTCAGTGTAAGAAGAAATTAATCTAAATGCATTGAACTCTTAATGTTCATTATATAGAAGTTTTAGTGGCTCATCTACTGTATTATGTAATTCCCTGTATGAAATTTTGATTCTTGATCTCTACAACTTAAGATCATTGGTTCTTTTCAAATATAGAGATCCTCAGGACTACAGCTGTCTGGAATATTAAATCCCTTATTTATAAATGCTGGAAGAGCAACATAATGATTTTATAACACTTCATGGTTTTATCTTTTTATCTTTACCACAGTGAATAAAATAAGTGGCTAAAACAATAATAAGTGAATATAACAATAAGTGAATAAAACAAATGGCTACAGTCCTATATCTACAAAAACAGTGAATCAGCACTGTGAGGTGGCCATCAAATAAACTCTCAGCTGTAGCCACAAAAATCAGAGAGTATAGGTGCATATATCCACAGTAAAGCAACTGAGTAACAGACAACTACCAAAAATTATACTCTTAAAGCTAAACAGGCAGTTTTTAGAGCCTTGATGCACCTTTTTCTGAATTGCTTTAAGCGGCTCAGGTTAAAACTTGATAAGAATAGGTTGAAAAAGATGGAGGTCAGTGTATCTGTGCATGATGGAGTTTTGGTTTCCAGCTGCATATTTTAAATGGTAGAGAACTTAAGAAAAGGCATAGTGATATTAGAAAACATGTATTGGAATAACTTGTGAGGTTTGTGTAGTGTTCTTTTAAATTCAGACATTCCACAGATAATGAAAGAGAATAATTTGTGGTGGTGTCTGCTCTAAAGGAGCCATGTAATTGTTGATGTAGGAACAAGAAGAATCAGTAGTAGCTACACAAATCAGCTTGCTGCTAAAAACCCCAAATGTGTGGAGTCATGCTCTAAAAAATGTCATAGGCAGCTGAGCTCTGTTTACATATTCACTAGTATGTGAAACAGGGAGCACACTTCATTATCCACCTCATACTTATCTGTTGCTTTGAAATATATAGTGCAGAACATTATTGTTCTATTTTCTATAGAGGCAATAAAAGCCAAAACCTCTGCTTTCAAATTACCTCTAAAAGAAACAATATCTCAATATTTTATCTGAATGTCTGATAAATGTTTCTTCAGCAATATGATCACACTCTTTCATAAACATGCAATAAAATTCCCATATTATGAGAATGTGAATTATTCAAAAAAATTCTAATCTCATTTGATAACAAAAAGTAACATCTTGAAAGCATCTAAAATTAAGAAGCTTATTTTAAAAGGAAGAGAATACTTTGACAATTTTGTAATATTGTCTAGAAAACAATAAGAAGTGGATTTTTTTTTTTTTATAAAATTATAGCTAGAAAATTCCAGGTCAGCTTTCTACACCCCCAGGAACAAACAGAATAAAACCAGATAGTTTCACTTTAAGTAAAACCAGCTGAATTATCTCATTAAAATTACTCAATTATTGAGTGTACAGTCTTCTAAGTAAGCATTTTAATGGAAATGTGTCATTAACTTCTGCTTCTATTATCAACTTTAAGTAAGCTCCAAGTCAGAATGCATCTTATTGGCATTTACTAATTACACAGAAGCAAAAATCATATACTACTTATCAGATAGAAGATTTATGATATTTTTTTTTCCTTGGGGAAAAAAACTCATGTGTTTACAATGAAGAGAAAATTTAAGGTTACAATTTAAGACACTTTTGTCAGGAAATCTGGTATGTCCACAAAAAGAAGCAATCCATGTCTTCACATAGCTGCAGCCCCTTTTCTGGAGTCTTTAGCTATAGTTCTATGGTCAAACAATGAATTTATGCTGATCTAGATAAATCCAAAAACACTTATGTATAATCCTTCTCTTTGTGCATAGATTTATAAATGTATATATATTTCAAAGTCCATTTTAGAACTAATAATCCCACAGTTTTGTTTATTACCCAGGCAGCACAAAGTCCTTCATAGTGCTGAAGCAGAAATGAGCAGTAAGAACCTCAGAAGAGGGCAGTGAAAACCTTGATTTAAACAATATTAATTTATAGATCCAACTAAGAGAAACCAAGACTATCAAAAAATGTGAGATGGCAATTTCTGACAATCTAATGCCTGATGACATTAACATATACCAATGAAGAACAATTACCTCAAGTGTTCCAAATAAATAATATTATTACATTTGTCATAAAACATATGGAATTTAATTCAAACTGATATTAGGCAACATAGGTCTTTTAGTGAGGGGATTAAATTGATTGCTCCTAGGGAGAAGTATCTTTAAAATTTTCTGACTGGTAGATTTTACCTGTTCTATATTTCTCATGGAAGCAAAGAAAGAAAGGTTTTCTAATGTTTTTCAACTGTGAATGACTTGGCAATTAATTTTAATTAATTTAATAAACTGAAATCAGGAAAATACTTTCTGCATATACAGCAGAGGCTACAGTTTCTCAGTGTTACCTTGACACAGTGAATGTGCTTAGCTAGTGTCATTCAGCAAAGTGTTTGCCTTCAAAATTTCAGAAGTATATACTGGAAAATAAAAGACAATTCATTTTGATCCATTTTCATTGGAACTTGATTGGTTAATGACTTTTTTCTAGCCTTTTTCATTATCATTCATCACAGCAACATGAGCCAAAATGAATTTATTTTATAGTCTGAGTGTGAACATAAAGCATTTACACCTCTTCTGAACAGTGAAAATTAGTCTGATTTGCATTTTAGACAATTCTAGACTCCACATGTCATTTTTAGCTCTGATTAGGTCAGGTTTGTTCCTGCTAAATTTGATAAGAACTGTGTTTGCTTTCATCCATTTTGCATTCAGCCCACTGTGCCCAGACTTGATTTCAGAATACAAGAATTAAGGTATGTGCTTAAGTGTTTAAGACAGACAGACCTAGAGTTTTATTCATGTGGATGGACATAGTCTCCAAAATTAGGACAAAATTAACACCAGGAGAATCATAATTTCCAATAGTTTTAATTCTGACTTCTGCAGGGCTAAAGTTCATGCAGATTTTTGGGAACTTTGAAGGTATGAGAACATGGTTGAGAGCAGAGACTTTTGCATGTTACAAAGTGTACTGATACCCTGGTTTGTAACATCGCAATAGGAAAAAACAAGGTGGCAAAGAAGGCAGCATTTGAGAGAGACAACTACTATATAATTCAAGTGGGTTTTTTTCTTTATGTTTATTTTATTTGATAATCATGTTTGTCCTTGATATGTTAGAGAAAACTAATGACAATGTCAGCTTTTCCCTGTGCTGCACCATTACTGAACACTTCTACAAGAAGAAACTCCAGGGATGTGACAACTTTGCCTGATGTGTTTTTCTGAAGACCCATGGAGAGAGCTGGCTTTGGAAACAATTTCAGAGATGATTAAAACTGATTTTGATGCTCTCCAGGAAGTAAATAAGTAAAAGTTTGTGACTCCTGGGAAGAAAGCTTGAAGTACTAATGGGAATGTCTTGGTAACAAAGGTCAGTCCTGACAGGCAAAACGTATTCATTAACAGACATTTTCAAACAGAAGTAAAAAAAAAAAAAAAAATCCAAGTGAATCAATGAGGCAAAATACATGTATTTCAGTCATATCACCAGTCAGCTTCAAAGATGCAGACTCACATGGTGTTCCAGTGAAGCAGCTGTGAAAAGTAGTGAGTGTAAAAAATTAACACTAAACACTCAACAGCAAGACCTGATACTGTGCAGAACGTGTAGGAAACATAAAAACAGAGATGCCATTCACTGAGCAGAGGGTTATAACCATATGTTTCTTCATTTATTGACACCCTCTGCAACAGGGCAAAAGATTTTAAATCACTTCCTATCATCTTCTGGGACCTTTAGCTTACTTCACAAAGCATTAGAGATTCACCCTCATTAAGGTAGTTGGACTGGGAGGACCTGGGAGGACGTGCCAGTGCTCAGAGGCTGTGCTGTGCTGAAGGACTTATACCATGCCTTTTTTCCAGATGCAGGTGCCCCGGTGCTGTTAGCAGCAGCAGAAGCAGCAGCACAGAGGTTCCTGCCAGGATGGACCAGGTGTGGATCAGCTGGGGCTGTCCTTCACTGGACACAGACTGTTCTAGTGGCGCCAGGTGGCTCCGCCTGGTGACACCTGAGGGAGTAGAAACCCCCTTTTCACAGGCCCCAGGGTTAGCACAGCAAACAGAAGTAAAGAGAAAACTTTTCATATTGATACAAATAGTTTTGAATTTCAGGGACAATTCACACTAAAGTGGAAAAAACCAGATTTTCCTTATGAGGAATAGTATTTCGGAAATAGATTTTAGAGTGTTTCTTGACTTTCTCTTACATTGAAATAAAGGATCATATTTTAACAACAGAATATGGGCAAAGAGAAACTGAATGGCCTGATTCAAATGTGAAATACAGTCCTTGCATCGTACAGGTTGATGAACCTATTGGTAACTGGGAGGCTCAGACCTCTGAGCAGCCCTGCAATGCTGAGGGCTGGGAAGACACCAGCCTTACTTTCTGCTGTGAAACCTTTGAATGATTCAGAAAAATAAAGGGAATAAAAGAAATAAAATAAACTTTTAATATTAGCATAAATATTTTTAAATGTTTTCAAAAAGTGAAAAGAGTAACTGTATGATTTTATAGATTGTCCTTCCTTTGTTTTCCAAAAGTTTTTACTTCAGAATGTAATATAAATGACAGATTATTAAAAAATCATATTCAAGCAATTGTTTTTCCCCTCTAGAAATTACATGCACCAGTCCAGAAAACTGGGTCTAACTCAGTTGTTTAAAATTAGAATTTAATTTCTGTTGCTAAAAAGAAAACCTTATTGTACAAAATCTGGAAACACTGAAGAGAAGCAGTCCTGTGTTATCTTAAAAATAATAGACCAACAAAAAACGAGAAAGGTTTAATCTTAATCAAAGAGAACAGCAAGACAAATATTAAAATAAGTTAGAAATTGGAATACATCTACAATACAACCAATTTGTATGTGAAATGGTCATTAGAAAAAAACATTAATTTAGTTAATCATTAATGTCTCTTTATAATGCGTAACTTTTTTCTATTGGAAAATACTGATAATTATTGTAATAATCTTATTTAAAATGGCCATTAAACAGAGATTTCAAAGAAAATTTTTGAACAAGTTTATGTACCATTACTCAGATTCAGTGATATAGTTCTCCTGGTTCATACAATATTCCATTTATAGTCATCACAAAAATATGGACATAAAAGTCTAGCAGTATATCGAGAAAAAAGCAACTTTAACATGCACAATTTGATTGTATGGGGCACCTACTGTAACCTAATCCATACTCTATTTTCCTCCTGGAACACCTGGGTTTGTATTTTAGGGGTTTTTTTTTGTTCATTCTGTGTGTTGGATTTGTATTTTTTTGTTTTTGTTGTTTTTGTTTTAATATATTATTACATATCTCTCACTCTTTTTTTAGTACTGACAGATACTTACTGTAGGCCTGATGCTGAAAATATGTAATGCAACATTTTTCAAAACTTTTCAAAACCTTTTCATTGTATCCTAGGATCGTATTTCTGTCTAATATGCAATTTTGATAGCTATACTTGTTATTCTCCAGAAAGTGTGATGTATTTTTAAATGTGGGTACAATTGCTAGTTTACCCTTTCCTATTTCTTTACCCTGAAATACTTTTATGGCACTGAGAAGGCTGCACTTTAAGACTTTCTTAAGAACCAGGCCTTGGTGCTACATTCCTCATTTTGTGTTGGAGGAGGCTGAGGGAGACGCAAAGCAAGTATCACTCATGTAAAATTTCTCCTATTTTCTCTGCCTTTTGCCTTTCCTTATTAGTGAGAAGCTTCATGAAATGAATTCTGAAAATATTATTTTTAAAGGTCACCTGATCAATTGCAGTCACCTAACTGTAGTCAAACCATTAATGCATGGATTAGAATCCTTCTTTCTTGTGCAGAGCCACAATAATTTTACAAATCCTATAGGCAAGACAAAGCTCCAGTTTTTGACTTTTGCTATTTATGGTGTTTTGCCTTTTAACATTTATCTCACTACATGCCTTATTCTTCCTTATGTCAAAATTATGTCATGGTGCTACATGGACAATGAATGATGGATGAGCATCAGGACTGGGCAGATTTGTGTTCTATGGTCAAAACTATTTCTTTTTCTGGCCTCCATACAAAGGATGGAAGCAACGTGTAGGAATCAAACCAGCTGCCACCAAAAGTGGTACTGTGTGATAAACACACCAGGCTGACATCTCCCCAAGTATGGTGGCACATCCCCCTGCACTGTCTTCATCCCCAGGGTTGCTGTATGAATTCAGCAGCTCTAAGCAGGCCCTGACCTTCGTGTAAGGGGCTCACAGGTGTCAGCCATATCAGGAACTCTTGTATAGCTTAGGTGGGAGTGCACTGACTACACAACAGCGATATCAAGAAGGTGAAAAAGTAATCACCTGACAGCCTTGGGACATTTCTCACCCTAAGTGTAATCTAAATGGAATGGTTCCATTGACACTTTTTAATAATTTCAAAAGTAACTAACTCAGATTACAGCCAAGACAGAGTTTTAAAAGCAAGGGCGGGGTGAGGGGTGTGTGTGTTACTCTGAACCTTGTGAGTCAAAGTGATGGTTTCTCTTACACTTTGTACCCTAATTACAAAGACAGTAGGACTTGTGTTTCAAAGGTTTGAAATATGTGTTACTGTTGTTCAACTAAAGCAACATGGACAATTTAGCTGGCAAATAGTGAGCAAACAAGTGGAAAAATCCAAACTGAAGTTAAGTATCCAATAGTTTCAGTTCATTTGTATTTAGTCCTTCATATCAAGCTGGAAAAATGCCTGTTGTGTTGTTTAGTTGTCCTAGGTTGACTGTAAGATGCCTTTATCCCCAGTCGTCTGCTCTGTTTATATTAAATAATAAGTTTTGCACCTTTAAGGCTTGTTCCAAGAGAGAAGGGTGGGGAGGAAGAAGCGTGGAGTTTGTTTTCAAGAGCTGCACTCCCTCCTCCACATTCCTGCTCCTGGACTGTGATATCTGCCGACGGACAGACAGTGGGACAGAGCTCTCCTTTGCTTTTCTAGTTAGTTTTAGCTAGCTGAGGCAAAGAGGTTCCCTGGACTGTGGGTTTTTTCCCCCCTTTCTCTGGACCTGCTCTGGACTGAACACCCAGAAGAGCAGCAGCAGTAGCTCGCACCTGCGGCCCAGAGCTATAAGCAGACGTAGCACAACTGCTTTGTCAACAATTTAAATAAAATAGACCACTATATTTTAGAATATATCCTTTATAAGAGAATTCTTGCAGTATCATGTAATGAAATTACAAACTCTATTTCCCTACTATTCTAAATGTGCTTAAAAAAAAAAAAGAAAAGCTTTCATATCTCAAAAGAAATTGGTGTTTGAAGATTGGATTTGGAATGTGTTCTTTGAGTTTTTAAGCCTGTCTATCCTCTGAGATGTAGTTTGTAGACTGAAGGACATTCATTCTTTATCACAGAAGTAAAGATTAAATTAATTTGAGGGACCAAAGGTCACAAAATATTGCTGAGTTGCAGTTAGGGTCTGGAGGTTATTAGTAGAGGGTTTGTGAAGCTGCTTGCAGTATCCACCTCCTCCTGCGAAGAGACTTCAAATGACAATGGTTCTTTTCCCTGTAGTCTGCCTTGTATTCACAAGTACTGAAGACAGAGCTGAACAGCACTGTATTGAGCTTTAAGCTAATTAAAACTGCCTCAATTAAAACTGTGGCAATAGTAGAGATTAATTCACAGAGGGATCTTATGGGGCCAAATATAAATACAAAACTCTTGTACTTGCACAAGTTTGCTGAAGACCCTAAATGAAATCCAAACAAAAAACCAAATCATGTTTCCCAGTTTCCTTAGACAGGACATGTTTCCTCTTTTGCACACCCGAAATATCATCTAACTGAAACCAAGAACAGTTAGCTACAAAATGTTTATTGCTGTTTGCTTTTCCTCAGTTTTCCTATCACTGTTGTCAGGTGTTAAACAGCAAAAATAGCTTAGAGTAAGCCCTTCCCTGTGGCAGCAGCTCTCTGGCCACAGAGAGCAACACACAACCTTCCCAGGCATTGTCCTGGGGAAGGCTGTAAGAAGATCAGAGAAAAGAATGATAAACAATTCTGATCTTCACTTGCTGCACCTGTTGTTGTGAACATGTGGAATATGTTAAGGAGATTTGTTTACCAAAGAGTGATTTCTTAACTGGCTGCTGGTGATGGTGTTTGGATTCAAAGACCAATTGGGTCCACCTGTATTGTGACTGCCTGTAAGGATGATGGGTTTCTTAATAAATATAATATAATAAAGTGATTGATCAGCCTTTTGTGATGTATGGAGTCAATGCTAATTATTAACTGGCTGGGGGCATGCAGCGACACTTCTCTTTTGTTCCCATTCATTTTCCAGATCTGGCATAGTCCAAACTGCAAAGAATTTTGTTGCTAGCCTTACAGCAAACTGCTAGTTATTGCAGGGCTTCTAACATGTACATGGTCATAAATTTGCAGCCAAGTAACAGTGCTTGATATGAGTCTCTCTATTTCACTATGTCACTGATCTCTGCAGATTCACAGGAAGATTACTCAGTCCTGCAGTAAATCTCCAGGTGTGTTTCCACCGAACGAACACCTTTCCCATTTTCCTTATCTTGGCTTTACTCTTGAACCATGGTAGCTTGTCACTGTGACAAGGTGACCTTTTATTGAGAGTACACTTGGGAAAGTTTTGTCTCCTCATGGTTACAATGGTTTGTCATCCTTAAAATCCAGAGTTCCTTTCTCTTGCCTCTGGAAATGACATAAGGTGGTATCAAATAACCTCCGAGGTCCACCTGAAGCCATGCTCCCTCAGTTACTGCAAAAAAAAGTTAGGGCTGTCCTGGCTAAGACTGGGATAATTCTATACATAGTAAATAATATTTTTATGTATAATACCCCCAATAATTTCTGAATGACAAATAACTATGCAAAAATTCAGTTTGTTATTGAACATTAGCCATGTAACCCAACATTATTTCCTGCAGTGGAATTTTTACCATGGTGTTTCTTGGTTCTCCTTTCTTTACAGTTCAAGAATAATAAAAAAAGGTTTTGTTCACTAGATAAACTAAATAATTGGTAATAGGCTTTAGATGACAAGTATGCTAATAATGTAGAATGGATAGACAAGATCAGCATTATTGAGTCTGATGTATAAAAATAGGAGGATGGGATGCAAGAAACAAGGGAACATTTTAGCTTTTTTTTTTTTTAAATAAAAGAACAGTCTAGGGAGAGAAAAGTAGATGAGCTGTAGGAAAATCAAGAGGGTTGTTATTTTCTGGGGTTTTTTTGCAAGAGACATAGTAAATATTTTCTGGTAGCATTGGCTTTATGAGCCAGTTATGTGTGTCTTCAGGCAATATAACAATGAAATTAATATCAGCAGGGTAGTGTAAAAGTTTACATTTATCCAGAAAGAATATTGATTGTTTTCACTCTGCATCTACCATGTAAGTATCACTTGAAGGAACAGGAAAGAACAGGCAACGGAGAGAATCAGTATTAAAACTTATTTTAAAATAATCTTATGTTAATTAATAAAATAATAAAAACATCAGAAATAAATTTCATCTAGTCAGAGAGAAATATCTAACTGAAAAAAGGCTTAAGTTGAGCAGAATTTGGAGGCTTCTCAATGGGGTGCAGTCTGCACTATTGCATTAATTTACATTGTGTCAAGGATAAAACCTGTTGGTTTTATTGGTTTTCCTGAACTGAAAGAGCTGTATGTTACATTGTGCTCAGGCTATGCTCTTCCCCATTCCTCGAGACCCCTGTGTCTCTGATCAGATAAAACTGGTCCCCTCCTGCCCCAACAGGGTTGGAGGAGAGCCAAGAAGCCCTCCCTGTCCAGAGCCTAGATAAGGCGATGACCCTTCCTGTTTGCTCTCTTTCCCCTGCTCTATCCCCCCGGATCTCATGGAATAAAGAAACTGGACAACCACATCGGGGTGAGAGCCTCTTTTGAATCTTTGCCCATCTCCTGATGTTCCTCCCCCCAAGGCCTTGTATCTCTGGGTTAGCCTGATAATTTAGGGGCTGAGAGGTGTAGAAGCATCAGCTGTCCTCATACCCATGTTCCCATTAATTGGAAACATGGGTTTTCTTAGCCCCTTGCTTCTTATCTTAGATCTGTATGCTTTCCTTGACTGGAGTTCAGTACTGTGCAAGAGACAAGGTTTTACTGCCTTTGAAAACATCACATGCGCCAATATTTAGGCTACTGAACTTGGAATTTGGAAATGAGAAACCTCTGCTCTGCTGCGCAGACTCAGTTCAGAGCATGTTTTCCTGGCTAGTCTATTTGAACTGCAAATCTTTCACAACATGCATGTAGTTATCAATGAGTTGTTCTAAGGGGCCTCTGACCTCTGTGTAAGTAAATTAATAAATGGAATACCAATAAATGTTCATTATCCCAAATGATAGTTTTGCAACTTAACAAAGAGCTTTAGTGATTGTGCTTTGGTGCACACTTTGTGCTTGTCTAACAAGCTTGCATAAGTTGACAAAAAGTAATGGAGTTCATAAACATTTAGGTTCTTCTTCAGGATTGTCTCCGCTTGGCCTCAAAATCTACAAAGACCTGTCAAGTAGCAATTGATTGTCTTTTTTAATGTACTACTCATTATATAGGCATTCATTTGTGAGGGCCCTAGGGTTTTTATGAACTATATTAATGTATAATGCATGGAGAGTACATTCATTTATAAAGTCAGTATTCTTTTGCTTTTCCTCTTTAAGGCTTTAGACACATTAATTTTAAAGTTTCTTAATTATTAATTTATGTGTATTAGGGACTATTCTTAACCACTGTCTTTACAAATGGTTACTTTCTGTAAAACTGTAAAACATGTTCATCTGAGGGGACTCCACACACTGACAAAGGGCATTACAAATAATAGTCAATTTTAGTCCCAGGAACCTGAGCTTGGATTACCACTTTGCTGCACAGACAAGATGAGTAAAACAAATTACCTGATTTCAGAAGTGCATGTATTTCTTGTTAGACTGGGGCTCTGTGGACAGCAAGGTTGCACTTTTTATCTCCAAACATCACCTGGTGATTTTTAGCTGACCTTTCAGCAGAGTATCTGAGAAACAGCATGTAGAGGTCTCAGTTGCCCTGTCCATTGCACTGTAGCTTGACAAATCACAACCCAGTTGCAGCAAAACAGAAGCTTGGCATGCTTTATCACCCTGAGAGACATGAGCCTCTCTGAAGGTCCTGATGTATTCCAACCAGAAATACTCTTGCCAACTGTTTGCTAAAGTATGAACAAGAACATGATCAACAATGAAAACTGACAATTTGCAGTTATTTTTCAATGAATAAATGTAGAATTTTAAGGAAAGCCAATATGCCATTTCTCTACATCTAACTTTTACTGCTGAAAATGACTTGCAGCTGAGGAAATAGCACATTCTGCAACAGAGCTAATATGCAAAAAACTGAATGCAGAATTATGCAGAAGAATAAATGAGGTATGTCAGAGCTGAAAGCATTAACTTTATTCATGGCTCAGGCCTGAACTAGATCTTCTCTTTTGCCATGTGAATGCCTTGTAAATAACCTAAGAAAATCTGTTACAGAATGAAAAAGATTACACTACACAACTTATAATAAAATCCCAGTTTGTTTATTGACACTTGCTTTATTTCCCTCCAATCTTCTTTCTAATATATAAACACTTCTTTACATATTGACCTCTCTGTCACTTCATTTTGTGTCTTATAGGTGCTTCAATTTCCTTTACCTAGCCTTAAACAATCCCCTAAATTATCAAGACAACTCATCATCACCAGTATTTTGTTAACTGCCATTGATTAAGGGCAAGTTATTTATATGGAACAGAGTAAAGATAACAAAGAGGTCTCTTTGGAGTCTGAAGACAGTGGGTCATTCAACTTCTGAATTTTCAATGGTAAATAGGCAAAAGTTTAATCTAATATGCTAAAAGTTTAAATAACTTTTTTGTTTGAAAAGGGAGCTCATAGGATAGTTGTAATCTGTTCAGGATGGCCACAAATAATACAAAATATTTTCTTTTTTTTTGAGTGTCTATGACTACTGTGTAAAAAATTTTATATCATTCTTGGTTGAAAAAAAAAAATAGGTCAGATCTAGTTAATTATCCTGAAACTAAAAATTTTTTTCACTCCTGTGGGAGAAGGACCTCAATAAAGGATCTGAAGTCCTACCTCATCCAGGCCTGTCTACTCATACTTTGGCTATGTTGCAGATGCACCTACAATCACTGTTCTCCTGCAAACTGGAACATGGTATTTCCTGTGCTTAACACATGCTTTGTCTTTGGTTCATGTTCCAATCACTTTACCTGATGATGCTTGGAGAGGATGGGAACTTACCAGCTGAATTGTAAATGAATTAGCTGACAGGAAACTTGACCTACTCTCACTACAGGAAACTGCTGAGGGCAGAAAGAGCTTAACTAGAATAGAATACATTATCTTTTGATGGCTCTTCACACTTCAGTATGAAAAAAGTTACTGTTATTAGAGATGGAAAATTAAGGTGGTTTTTTGTTCTGAAAATAAATTTTGGAAAATAAAAAAAGGACTGAAATATAAAAGCAATGTTTACTGTACGACATTTCCATGTTCCTTATGAATGAATCACACTTATATCCATAAATACTTTAGAGACTGGTCATAATCCAGGGATATATCAGGTCCTCATCTCTGATTTTCAGTTAGCAATGTCCTTCACCTCATTTCCTCTCAACGGTCTGCATGCTGGCGGTACATTTTATATTTTGGAACTATGTGTGTCAGATTGTGGTGATGGAAGGCATCAAATGCATGCAGAGAGGCTCACCACCAAGAAAAAGGGTGTGTCATTCAGAGGGCCTCAACAGGGGGCTGTGCCTGGCTGTGAAATCAGGGGCAGACGCAGGTCTTTTGATATTTTGTTGTTGAGAGCTGAAATGGGATGTGTGAGAATGTGTGCAGAGTCTATGCTGAACATGTTTGAATAACAACTATAAAGTGTGAAAAAAAAAAATCGAGGCAATGAATTTAAATTTGAGTTTCTCTTGAATTTGCAAAAACTTTAGTTTCTGCCTGGAAACAAAGTAACAAATCTAACCCAGAGATGAAATGGGTCTTGAAATATAATTAAGACCTTGGATAAAAATTTTATCAATATATGTCATATCCACAATAATTATATTCTGAAATTCTCCCAAACAAAGCAGAATTGAATATAACAAAAGGCAAAATTAAATTCTAATACCAGTGAAACGCGTGGTTTGATTACATGTACCTTGCTAGGAAGATAGAAATCCATTGTAACAACAAAGGAATTTTTATGTTCTTTGAGGCAACCACCTCATTTCAATGAACATCTGGAAAGCATCCAAATTAAGCTAAGTGTACTTGTGTCTTAGTGATGAATCTGCTTATGAATTAAATAGAAATCTATCAAAGAACTAGATTGCATAACTGTTTTCAAATTGGTGCAGCCTATAACAGCTTTCCAAGTTTAATTTCATATAACATTTAAAGTAAGTTTCTCTACATTTGATTTTTTATCTAAATTATGCAGCTTTCTTCATCCCTATATTGTAATGATTATAAATAGGGGTGCCTCACAGAATAAAGTGAATTTGAATACATTGGAACTTTTTTTAATAGTAATGATAAATGAAAATTATCTTGTAGAATTGCACTATATCCTAATTCCTTTTGATTACTTTGGTTTAGATGTGTTCTTTTTGCATAAGATCTTGAGATATATTTTTTTTGCATTATTATATTGAGCTAAAATATAGTAACGTAATGTAAGGAAAATATAAGCTAAATCTCAGGAAATCATTCATGACAAGGATGTCAGCAATCTTTGGAACATTTTGTGCTTAAAAGTGGCAGAAGTCCATTCAAAATTTATGAAACAAATGTCTGAGAAACACTTTAATATATATTTGAAAAAGTCATGAATTGGCAAAGCAACAAACTCAAATGTGACTTAGCTAGTGTTTCTGTCTCCAGATCCCTTCAATGTTATGCAAGGGGTCACTATACAGCTGAAGAACATTCTTCTCATGTTTTCGTAATTTTCCAGTCTGGTCAATAAACAAACCTAGTGTGTAGTCTATCTTGCCAAAGGCTTGAAAATTTACCATGATTTTCAGAGTTGCATTGTTCTCTCTACTGCATTATGCCTCTTTTGATATAAATATATAAATTTCCCCATTTCTTAAGTACTCACCAATTGTAACAATTTTGATATATGTTGCTATCAGGAAAATACAGACTTTTCCATTCCTGAAAAAACTTCAAGTTCAGTATGAATTTGAAAGTATGGATAAGGTGATCCTTCAAAACATGACATGAAAAGGAAGATGAGGAGGACTTAGAAAATTTTCCATAGTAGGAAAGAGTCCAATCTGACTCAGATGAGGTGACCAGCCTAAATTCTCAACTATGAAATTCCATCATAACTTTCTTACATGCACAATATTCAGCGTTACTGCAGATAATAAATTTATTCATCACGTTTATAAATCCATCACACTTCTGCATTCAAGCTTACTATCTTCTCTGATAGAACATTCAAAGACTGAGAACACACTCTCTGAAGAAATAATTCATTTCACTTCAACAATGATTATTCATTTTTTCTTTCCCCCTGGTAGTCCACAATTGTTTTTTGTATATTTTTAAATACCTTTGTAGTCCTTTAGAAAATTCAGATCTAAGGAAATATTAAAAGGTCATCCAGATAGAAATGCTTTCTCTGACAAAATGCTTAATATTGACTTTGGCTCTACTGCTGTTCAACTTCAAGCCTCAAGGCCTTTCAACACTAATATTTGTATATGTTTCTGTTTCCTTTAGATAAGATAAATAAAAGAACTGATACAATTTCAAATTTACAGATAAAAATGAAGAGTGTATATTGACAAGCTAAAGTGAATTATTAAAATCTGACATTATAGGCCTTCCACTCCATTAGAAAAAATATTTATCCAGAAAATTAATTACTTAAAATCTTCTCCTTTGTGTATAATCAAGGCAGTAGAATGCACTCAGAGAAACAATAAAAAAAGATTGTAATTGGATATCCAATATATAGCCCAAATTATGGAGCTCCTCTAATTAATTGTTTCTGTTGTGATAAAGCTCCCATATAAGTTGATATGCTTTAATTTATATGAGTTTTCAAATATATAATTACTTGCATATCAGAACTTTTTAACATATTTCTGAAGTGTCCTTCAGGTTTTATGCTGGAGATTTTTTTTTTTTGTTTTAGATCCAATTATACTTTATGCCAGTGAAAAAAATGTCTTCTTTGTCAGAAGAAGGTCATCCACCTTCCACTTTCCGTACGAGGTCATCCACCACTTTTTTCACCTGGGAAAAGGTGTAGTGATCACTAGTGCAGCAGGTTCACTTTTCTTGCACTGATCTGACCTCTCATGCATACATTCATTAAGGTTTAATGCAATCTCTTACTGATATCAAAGTGAGAGGCTGTCATTCTTTATCAAGACTGTAGCTGTAAGATCCAGAACATAACCATCACACTTCAAGCCACAAAGAGATATTCTGAGTGCTTACACAGCTGAGAAATCTGTCCTCAAAGCTGAACCTTGCTAGTGCCATTTGCTTATTTTGCAATGTAAATTTTCTCTGTGAATGCTAAGTCATGATTCCAGTCTACCTCTATATGGAAATAACTGCCAGTGTACAAATAAGAAAGGTGGATGGGATAATGAAGACTCTTGGACAAGATTAGATTAAAAAAATGGAGAATCAATGATTTAGACTTCAAGGAAATATTTAAAAATAAAACTCACTAGACAAAGGAACTGCAGAAAATGCTAGGAACAAAGATGTAATATTACAGACTTCAAGGACAGTAGAAAATTAAGGCAAAATTATATTCAGCTTGGATTAAGAGAAATACAATGTATTCATACACATATGGAAATAAACACTAATAACTTTTTAGAATGGGTTTTAGCAAATAATATATTGAGATAAACAGTGTACCTGGTTTTAATTTGCATAATGTAGACCTTCCCTGCCTAAATGACTGTTCATGTTAATCCACTGTCTAAATTTATAAAAAAAAAATGATGGATGAAGTGTTGGTAATGAATATTATATTATACATTTTTATATCATATCATACTATACATTTTTATATCTCAGAGATATTCTTCCTCTAAGGCTCTTCTTACTTTGCTGCAGATACATTGTTGTTTAATGAGTATCAGACTATCTCTCCAAGACAGACATTTTGCAAGTTCCAAAGAAAACAGCACACTTCAGAGAGCTCAAATTACTAAATTGCACAGAAAGAATGAGCCTAATCTGAAACGTCTGCAACACCATTAGATTGACAGGAATTTCTGTGAAGTCCTGCTACACCTGTTGTTTTTCTGCCAACTGTATGTTTCTTAGCTAATAGAAGGATAAGATGAAAATGGTTTCAAACAATGAGATGACATTCAGAAGAAATAATTTTAATTAAAATCAATTTAATTAAAATAATTTTAATTCCAAGTGCTCTTACCTTATTTAGACGAAGTACAAAATCCTTCTGAGATCCTATTGTATGCTCATAATAGTGCTTCTGTGAATTCTTTGTAACAGAAAATCTCCTTTGCTATGTTTACATACCTACATATTATATTAATGGTATTATCTAGACTAGTACATTCACAGCATGGCTGCTATGAAATTAAAACTTAGTGACAGAGGAAGCAATTATGGTTTAACAATTAGGATAAGCAGGATATTTAGAGTAAATTAAGATGGCAAAACAGGGACAGAATATGAGAAATAGATTGTTGCTAATGAGAATGATAGCCATGGATAAACTTCCTTGTGTACTAAGGTCTTAATTGCTGGAATTTGCTGAACAAACAGTGTGGAGTTGTGTTACACTGTATATCCCCTCATAATGGTTTGTCCCTCCTTATCCCCCTCTCTGTATCCATTTGGTTCATCCCAGATTTCCCATCAGTACCTGTATGTCCATCAAACCCCAAAATCCCTGACCCATCCCCCTGTCTCCTCCCGGGTGATGTGTCCATCACCTTGTAATCCTTCCCCTTTGTCCAGAGCCTTCTGTCAGGGTCACCAGGAAACTGGACCCTGGCTTGAGGCTCCTCCCCTACCCCCTTCCCCAGTGGTCACTCTGAGCCCTTGCCCCAGATAGCCACCCCCATGTCCTTCCCCCATTGGCTACCTGGGTTTTCCCACCCCCCGTATATCTGGCTGCTCCGGCAGGGAAAATCTCTCTCTCTCTCTCTGGATGCCTTTCGAGGACAGATGTGGCCTGGACCCTCTATAGGCTGTCATTAAACTTCGGAATTATTCCTGAGACGAAGAGCGCCTTCTTTCTTTGCTTGTGGGACTAGCTCAACTTGGGACTCCAAGGGAGCTTCTCAAAGCCCTCCCGGGATCCAAGGAGAAGCTCCTTCTCTCTGCCCGGCTTGCCCAGCTAGCCGGGGATTTGGGGGTGAGATGCAGCATCATACCATTGCAGTCATTGGGATTATTCAAACTGAAGCTGCTATTATATAGCAGCTTTTTTTTTGCACCAGAGCTTGCTCTCTCTCTCTAACCCATGAAGTACAGAATATTAAAATACAGAGGGTTTAAAGATATCTCTGCAGAATGCTAGTACAGAACAAAATGTATGTCCATATATATACACATAATCTTGTTCTATATATTTCTTCAAAATGAGTGTAGTCAGGGAAAAATATGTTTTTCCAAAACCCAATTAAAAAATCTCTTCTGGAATGCTCATTTTCATTCAAACAATACAAGATGAATTGAAACATTGGGTGTTCTTGGTGGTTCAAATGGGCAGGAAAGAATCTTCCCCTACCCTCCAGCAAAATTCTGATCTTAAGGGTTAGAATATCCCAAATGCATACAAAGGTAATAAAATCAGGATATACAACCAATCTTTTGATTTTAGGGACTAGTCTTTATATGCAGGAAGATATTGCAAAAATAAAATCAGGCAAACACTTTGTTTACAATTATTAATACAAAATTCTTCTACAAAGTATGTCAAAGACTCCAGTTTTACTGATCCCTATCAGGAAACTGGCAATTTCCTGCTTCTTCAGCTATCTTTCTGAGTTTTTCTACATTTTAAGTTTCACAATTAATGATATACATACAAGTAGATAAGAACAGGAAGATGATTTGCCTTTGGGCAGGTTATTTCATAACTGTTTATTATGTGTGCTCATTCCTTGAAGCAGCTGATATTGATTGCTGACAGAAATAGCGCATTGAATTGGCAGATTTGACCTGTAAGAGCAATTCCAATTGTCCTTTGCTTCCATGAGCAGAAAAGTTTAATCAAAATGGATGTAAATTAGCTCAGACACTGGAAAATTTAGTCACATTATAGAAACTGCATGCAGAAAAAAAAAATCTTCTAATGCAATTTTTCCAAATTTCATCTTCAGAGCAAAGATAGAAACAATTAAGAATCTAGATTTTCTGAGTCATCTCTTACAGGGAAAATTAATGTCTTACTGCCCATCCAGCTCCACCATTAATTTTATCAGTTCTTGCCCCAGTATTGCCCTCTTTCATTCTTCCCTCAAGAAAATGACTTCTGGTGACCTGGAGAAATCATAGGAGCTATGTTTTTGCAGGAGGATGAGTGAGATGGAAACTGCATGGAAATATTTGTGACAAATAGTGTTATGTTCCATTCAGGCCATGTTTTCCCCTTTCCCGGGACCCCTGTGACATCATATCTGATATTCCTGAAACCCTCCTTCATGCCCCAATGGGGTTGGCAGAGAGCCAAGATGCCCTCCCTGTCAAGAGCCTAGAAACACCCCTGACATTTCCTGTTCGCCCTCTTGCCCTGCTCTTTTTCCCTGGCTCTCTTTCTCCACTCTCCCCTCAGACCATGGAATAAAGAGCTGTACCATCTACATCAGGGTAAGGCCTCTTTTCACTATTCCCCTCTCCAGATGTTTCCCCACTCTCAAGGGTTATAGGGGCTGAGAGAGGTAGGGGAAAACCACAGCTGGTGCCCAACGTGAGTTTGCTAGAAGCCCATGCCACGAGCTGGAGACCTTATTTTAAAAGCCTCTCAAAAGCTTCTGGGAAAGCCACCTGCCCTGCTACCCTACCTGCCTTTAAAGGTTTTGAGTGACAGGAAAAGGTTGAGATCTCACCTGTGTATGCCAGGCGAGCCGGCAGGAGAGGGGACCCCAGACAATTCCACGCACAACCCCACAGTGCACAGGATTGGTAAGATTTCCTCCGTTTCACGTTTTCCCAGGTTCACGCCTAGCCGGGAGAGGTTACCATAGCGACTGTGGGCAGCTGCATGTGCAGGCTAAGATAGGAGCAGCACTTGCAGCTGGGAACATACGGATTTGTGAGAAACCGTGTTCCTGGGTCGGGAGATCGCAGGAAGGGGCTGCAGTTCGGGGACAGCGGAGGGGAAAAAAAATGCAGCAGCCGCTTGGCTCCAGCAGCGCTGCATGGCTTGGTGACTGCCGCTCCCCCCTTCCCCCATCCCGCACTGATTCCCGTGACGGCTGTGCTGTGTTAAAAGTCTGGTGGAGGATACATTGATACTAATAAAATAATGGGTGTGAAAGTATCGGTGTATGAAAAGAGAAAGATAACACACCTTTGCAATATTTTAAACAATGTAACATTTCCAAAAAAGCTTCTACGGCATTTTGTATGCTGGCTAACTAAAGAAACACCAAATTTTACTGTGCAAGAACAGAATTTTGGGACCAGATTTGACAGATATTAACTTTAAAAATTGAAAATGGTGAACACAAAGTTTCCCGATTTATCTTGATATTCTTACAAGCTCAGAAACAGATTTTAGAAGCAGAAAAACACATACAAACACAGACTGGCGGTCCAAATGACCTGTTTTCCCTTCCCCACTCCCCCCCTCTCATATTCCAGCCCTGATACCGCTTTTCCTACCCTCTATCCCTCTATAACACGCAGTTCTTCTGAGGAATATAGTCCGGAATACTCCAAAAGTGAAAAGTTTTCTTCCCAGAGCTCTGATGCTGTGGGGGGGTCTCTGGGTGACACGTGGCCACATCATGGCGCCGGACAGGCAGTTCCCCCTTCCCCCCACACTCCTTTCCTTACCCCAGCCCCCACCCTTCCCCCACTCCCTGCCAGCCACGGACAGCTCCCACCCTCCCTTAGCAGAGGCTGCCTCCGGGTTGCCTTGGGAACAGGGGCAGAGGCGGCCCCGGCAAAGCTCGCAGGCAGGACGCAGCGGGGGGAGGGCAGCTGAGCTCAGCCCACAGCCCAGGCGGAGCCGGCCCTGGCACAGCGCTCAGTGCGAATGGCATGGGGGGAGGGTAGAGCAGCTTGGCAGCCGACAGCGCTGGTAGCGAAGGGGTTTCCAACACGGCAGTGGAAACCTGGGAGAAGGGGGGTGACCTGCCTCTAACTGGGACGCAGGAGGCGGTGAAGGGAAGCACCGCTGCCTCTATGGACATGGGAAATGAAATAATACCATCTGTTGCATCTGTAGTATATCTCGGTAGGAGAAATTGGAGCAAGACATACCAAGCACTAGCATAGAGAGACAAAACAGAGATTTGTAAAATACAGAGAGAATTTGGGAGAACAAGTGAGATTTTTAAAGGCATGCTGAGGGCAACCTTTATTTCAAATGATATGGTACCTAAAGATATTACTGATTTATTTAAATGTTTACTTCTGAATATGAGATATGGGGAAAAAAATGGAAGTCCGCTTTAACAGCAGTTTTACAAGAAGTACAACAAACACCCAGTGACAGAATGGACAGTGATGGTAACCCTATTACAATGCATCATTTATGCAGTACAGGTCCATGGCTCTGTCTAGAAAAACAAACTCGGGTGTTGTCTAGGTTGGTTTTGGAAAAAATCTGTAACGCTGCAGAAAGAACATTTTATCAATTACCAGTAACTGAGGCTAAGGGTAACTATCTTAACATTAAACAGTTACTTCAGAGAGTTTTTTGCAGTTTGTGGATCGATTGAGAACCCAAGTGGAAAGACAGATGGAGGAATCTATGGTACAGACAGAGCTGATTAAAGAAATGGCTCAGAGGAATGTGAATGAGACCTGCCGTAGAATTATCCTCAGCCTTCCTGTCGACCCATCACCTAGCCTTGCTCAGATGATTGACGCATGTGCAAAGAGGGCAGAGATGTTCGATACCCCTTACAAACATACAACTGCTGCACAAGCATAGCCTGCTGCCACGGCTGCACCAGGTCCAAGGAGACAACCAATGTCTTCAGACCACTTGCAGCACGTCATCTGCCTCTGTTGCAAGAAACCAGGACACTTCGTCAGGAACTGTCCTCAAAACCAGAACCAGAGAAAGTTCAACAAACAAAAAAACTGAGTGCACAGCGCGTGCCCACGCTAACACAAATACGTGCAAAGATATAAATATAGCAGGACCCACACAGGAAAACGCCTCTCTCTTAAAAAATAACGGGGAGAACAAAACTCATGGGGGGGGGGGGGCAGAAAAATAAAAATGGCAAATGTACAACTAACCAGGTTTGGCAGCCGCTAGGCAGACCTCGCCTAGTAACTGCCAAAGGGTTTCATTTCAGATCTACTGATTGGGAAGTCATTATAGTGGACCTGTCAAACAGCTCACAGGACCTGCAGGTGTACCAAATGGAACCGGACAGTGAGTATTTTGTCATTGGAGACACAGCACACACACCTTCAGAGACTGAAGTAGTTCCCATGACTACTAAGGGAAAGATATCAAGACTTATGCTGTTGGCACACTGCAAACACCCTCCATTTTACCTAGAAAAAGGGCAGATTCTGGCCCAAGCCATTCCCATCCCAATAGAAATAACAGTAGAAAGAAAATCACCAGAAGTCTACTGGGCAGAGGCGGTAGGAGAGAATAAACCCTCGATGGCATGCAACCTAGGCCATGGGTCAGAGCACCTTCAGGTAGAAGGGGTTCTGGACACGGGCTCAGACATCACGATGATACCTAAGACCATGTGGCCATCACATTGGGAATTGCAACATGTGGCAGGCAAACTTCAGGGCATAGGAGGAACAACACCGGCAAAAATTTCAAAAAATGTTGTGCAAATTGAGGGACCTGATGGGAAACTGGCAAGTGTTTGCCCATTTGTGGCAGACTATAAGGCTCCTCTGTGGGGGAGAGACACCATGTCCAAATGGGGAGTCCAGTTAATCATTCCTAAGACACACCAGGATTTTTGGAAGTAACCACTGTGGCGCGCCCTCTCCACAAGATAAAGTGGTTGGATAACACCCTGAAGTGGGTAGCACAGTGGCCTTTGAGTATTGAGAAACTCGAGGGGCTTGAGAAACTTGTGGAGGAGCAGTTAGCTCAAGGACACCTACAAGAAACAGATAGCCCTTGGAATTTCCCAGTCTTTGTAATAAAGAAGCCAGGGAAGGATAAGTGGAAATTGCTCCACCATCTCAGAGAAATAAACAAAATTGTAGAGGACATGGGTCCACTCCAACCAGGGATGCCTAGTCCAGCAATGCTCCCTCGAGATTGGCAATTGGCTGTCCTAGACATCAAGGACTGTTTCTTCCGAATTCCATTGCACCCTGAAGATGCCCCAAAGTTTTCATTCTCAGTCCCCACCATCAATCAAGAATCCCCAATGAAACGCTATCACTGGAAAGTTTTGCCCCAAGGTCTAAAATACAGTCCTTTCATATGCCAACAGTATGTAGCATTGCTGCTGTCTCAGGTACATGCAGAGAGAAAGGATGCCATCATCCTTCACTCCAATACACGCTTGACCTAGTGATTGAGATTTTAACCTCTGTTGGATTTCAGTTGCAGAAAAACAAAGTTCAAAGGATGCCACCTTGGAGATACCTAGGTCTGGAGATCTCTGCAAGGACTATTGTCCTGCAGAAATTGGAGATCAATTGCAACCCCAGGACACTAGCAGACCTTCACTCATTATGTGGATCTTTGAAGTGGGTAAGACCCTGGCTAGGCCTCACAAATGAGGATCTAGACCTTCTCTTCAATTTATTGAAGGGGAAGAGGGAGCTGGCCTCCCCCAGGGAGCTGACCCCAGAGGCAAAGACAGCAATCAAAAAGGTACAGAAGGCCTTGTCAGAAAGGCAGGCACATGGGTGTGACCCAAACGTGCCTTTTCAGTTCATTGTTCTAGGGAAGCTGCCACATTTGCATGGGTTGATTTTCCAATGGATCAAGGGGCAGAAGGATCCACTCTTGATCATAGAGTGGATTTTCCTCTCGCACCAAAGATCCAAGACCACCACTAAGCCACAAGAGCTGATAGCAAAGCTGATTCAGAAGGCCAGGGTGAGACTGTGTGAATTAGCAGGGTGTGATTTTACATGTATTCACCTCCCAGTCAGGCTTTCTGAGGAGGGAAGGAACTCTCCTGAGAGACTGACCAAAGGGCTGTTTGAGCATTTGCTCCAGAGCAGCGCCAGTCTCCAATTATCTCTAGACAGCTACAGGGGACAAATATCAGTCCATGCCTCGTCTCACAAGTTGTCAATGAGGAATTTCACCTTATTCCTCAAGAGAGAAGGAGCTGGAGACCACTCAAGGCCCTCACAGTGTTCACGGATGCATCTGGGACTTCCCATAGGTCGGTGATGACTTGAAGAAATCCACAAACTCAGCATTGGGAAGTTGATGTTGAGCTTGTGGAGGGATCACCCCAGGTGGCTGAACTGGCTGCAGTGGTAAGAGCTTTTGAGAGGTTCTCTGAGCCAATCAACTTGGTAACAGACTCTGCCTACGTGGCCTGAGTAGTGTCCAGGGCGGAGCATGCTGTGCTCAAAGAAATAGAGAATGAACATCTCTTCACATTGCTCTCAAGGCTGATTTATTTAATCTCTCACCGAGAGCATCCATTCTTTGTGATGCATGTGAGGTCACACACTGATTTGCCAGGTGAGATTGTAGAGAGAAATTGTAAAGCAGACTTCCTTGCTGCACCAGTCAAAAAAGCAGGTCTCCCTGATGTTTTCCAACAGTCAAAGCTGAGTCACCAGCATTACCATCACAATGTGCCAGGTGTAATTCGACAGTTCCAGGCAACACGGGGTCAGGCTCGAGCAATTATGACCAATTGTCCAAACTGTCAGCTCCAGGCCATGCCATCATTGGGCATGGGGGTTAGCCCCAGGGGCCTTAGCAGCTGTGAGGTGTGGCAGACAGACATCACACACATTCAAAGTTTATGTAAGTGTGGACACATTCTCAGGTGCAGTGTATGCCTCTACTCATACAGGACAAAAGGTTGCTCATGCCAAACAGCACCTAGTGCAAGCATTCTCAGTATTGGGGGTTCCACAAATGATTAAAACAGATAATGGCCCAGTGTATATATCCAAGGAGTTTCTGGAATTTCTTCAGCAGTGGGGAGTGGAACAGAAAACTGGCATCGCCCACTCCCCCACAGGTCAAGCTGTAGTCGAGCGTGAGCACCAGATGCTCAAGCAGGTATTGAAAAGACAGAGCAGTTCAGCTCCATGGTATTCTCCACGGGAGAAGCTCTGTAAAGCCTGCCTTTCTGACAAGGCCTTCTGTACCTTTTTTTCCAAAGGTATCATTTCAAGTGTTGAATTTTATATTACTATGTTCCTGCCTTTATAAAATTTGGAGACAAAAGAAGAAATGTAGGTGTTTTATTTGCTGGGTAGCTTTGTCTCATTTTCTATAATTAAATGTTTCATTCTGTTGACCTTAGACCTTAATCATGTTCTCATTATTTTAAAGGAGATTGTTTCTGAGATATGCAAGAGGTTCAGGAGCTTCTTTTCTTTATATCACTATACCCTTCTTACAGTATTTCCTTCAGAAAATGAATTTCATATTTAAAAATGCCAGTATAATTTAGGAGAATTTAGTTGATTTGGGATAAAATAAGATTTGCTTTTAAAGTTGAGCACCTGAATTTTGATGATGGGAAAAGAGATAATTTTGTTTTATACTATGTGAACATGTGCAAAGCAGATGTCTAATTTCTAGGTTCCTCCAATAACTCCAGAGGTGATAGGAGCATAAACCAGGTGTGCTTGAATGGTATCTGAAGATGAGAGTAGGAGATGAAATTGCCAATTGCTAGTATAGAACCGGGTTTGGTTTGCACGCACTGTTTTACTATGTTTGAGCGACTTTTCACTTACAAATTGAGGAAACACTACATTTGTAATATTGTACAGAAGTGTAGGCCAACAACATCTGAATCTGCCTACAGAGATCTCATACTGAGTTAAAGCAATGTTTTCCAGCTCTGGAGTGATGGAGCTTGATTTAGACTGGAGTAAAACAAACAACAACAAAAGACGTCTCATCACGTAAAGGGTGAGTAAGAGAAACTGTTGAATGATTTTCTGTACTTTAAAAGGTTGTCTTTTATTTTCAGTGCCATGTGCAGTTTTCCAACAGCTGGAAAATAAAAAACATTAGCAAAGCTGCTGGGGATGGCAGAAAGGGGTGGCAAAGTGCAGATAGAAGAGCAATTCAAGGCTGGAAGCAGCTTGTGTGGAAAAAGGCTGTAAGTGATACTTTGCAGGACCTTGCAGGTCAGCTGATGAGAGGGAAAGACTCCCTTAAGTTTGTCAAGGGAGGACAGGTAGTAGATGAGAGGAGAGCAAGAAGCAACTGACAGAACCAGGTCAAACCACTCTGAGTGCAGTTTAAGCCAGACACACTGATTAAGCCCAGGAAGCTTGAGTTAATTTTTCTAGTTTATTATGAGCTAGCTAGCTTATGGTCTGAGCTAATGCCTTAATAGCTACCTGCTTGACTTTTAATTCAGCTCTTGTTGCTGTCCGTCTAGAATCTGTGGAAGTATTAGATGCCTGAGTTCTGCTAGTAGCTAATAAGAAGTACAAATGGAAACATCAAAAATTGTAGCTATGGCTACTTTAAAAACCTAGGATTCCTGGAAGTCTTGTTCTAGTAGTGAAGAACAGACCAAAAGTTTTTTATGTGATTTCATCAGTACCATTTGCAAACAAGGCACTAAGGTTCTGCAGCATAGAACCATCCTGCAATACCCAAGCTGAAACCACACTACTTTTTGAATGTAAAGCAGTTTGAATCTGCATCTGTGTGGCACTGAGAAGTAGCACCAATTAGCTGCATCCCACTGAAGCAGCTATTCATTTTTCCCAGATACAATTTGATATGCCAAATATGATACAATTTGATTTGGACTATTCTGGGAAAGATCACTTGGTTTTCTATGCTATTTTAGGTAATTTTAACAGTACATTTTGCTGAAGATAATGTTTTCTTGCATTTTACTGCATCTTATGCTGAAATTAGCAAATAGTAGGGAACAACAAGAGTAGAGCCTGACAGCTGTTTCTGGGGCCACAATGTTTGTATCGTCTCTATTACAGGCAGTTTTGCTCTGCATGCCCAGTCAGGTCTGGCAGTCTTGACTGCTCTGCAGTGCTTGGTATCAGCTGCATGCATGACCTGTCCTTGAGCACATCTTCTGCTTCAGCTTTGTCTGAAAGGAATTCAGCTCAGCCACCTCAGGGCTTCTCCATGACATCACATGTTAGTAGGCAGAACCAAGAAATATGCTTCTAAATCAGACTCACAATATGACTCAAAATGATAGCATAGGTCCATCTTTATATACTAAAGAACTTCTGGGTTTGCAGATATCTTTCTATTGATGCCTTAGGATTTTATGAGCAATACTACCTGCTTGGAAAATAAACTAAATTTGTTTTTGTTGTTGAGAAGACTTGCCTAAAAAAAAGACATCTTTTTACATTTCTGAATTTTAGCACTGAAAAATGTGGTAATAATCAGTTCCATTAATAAATACTGGCTCAAAAATTTAGCGTTCAGGTTTCAGTGACAAAGATGCTACTATAATTTGTGCAATATAGTTGTAATATGCCTGACCTTCACTTCATTTTGAAAGTAAGCAAAACAAAGCTGACTAGTCTATTAGAGGATTTTCTACAATGATCAGTGAAGTGAATGAAACCCTCTGTGGTGGGTTGACCCTGACTGGATGCCAAGTACTCACTTAAGCTGCTCTATCCTTCCTCTCCACCACTGGACAGCTTTTGCTTTTTTAATTCTCTCCCTTGTTCTTCTGTGGGGACAGTGAGTAGGCAACTAGATGAGTACTTAGCTGTTGACTGGGTTCAACACTCCACAGGGGGAGGAGGGGAAAAATATATTTTGCTGAAAAATTCAGGCTTCCGAACAGACCCTCAGTAAAAAGAATTCCTTCAGACAATCTTTGTACTGCCTAACACTACAGAGGAGCAGATACTTATAAGGGATGCAAGCCTATAACCTAACACTAGAACTTGGCCTGAGGAGAAATTACACATAGAGCCACAATAACTGTTTACTGGTCAGAAAGTAAAAGGAGCTTTTAATACAATGTCAGAAACAACAGTAGAGAAGGTGTCTCACAGTTTACCTAAAGGGGAAGTTAATTCGAATAGAAAATAAAATACATAAAAGAGGCAGCTGTCTCTGAGGACACCACATCCAGGGTATGAAGGAACCTCTGTAACCCTCTGTGAGAAATCCTGCCTGCACTCAGGAAGGAGTGACACTACCTCCAACTAAACACTATGGCAGACAGAAGAGACTGAGGGGTAAAATTTCTTTGAATTATAATACCTAGAATCACTACACAAAATACAGGTATGCATACAAAATGTGAAGGAAAGCATTATTTCTCTGTACTTTGACTTTACATAAACATAAAGGCCACAAAAGTAAACAGACAAGAATGAAAGCCAAGAACAACAAGCGTACTGGATACCTACTTTATAAGTGATGGGAAATTTACTCAGAAGACAAAACATTTTTAAGATATGGTTCAATTCTGGAGCTTCTCAAGTTACACCGGGGTGTATTTTAGAGCAAACTCATTGTTACAGATAGAAATTTATTCCTCCCCTGACTCTCCTTGTAGTCTTAGCTGCACGATCACTTGAGAATGAAAATCCTTAATATGGATTTAGAAGCTGCACATAATAATGCCAACCAAAGTTGTATTGTAGGTGAGGAAATAAACATAATTATTAGAAACACCCTTGACATTTGGGATTAGACAATATTTTACAAAGTTGCCTATTCCTTCTCATTTTCCCTGTCTGGAAAATAGTGCTTCCCTCCATTTCCACAAACCCACCTCTTAGGTAAGCAACAAGCTGCAAACAATGTGAACTAAGTGCTCAGGAACTGGGCAAATTTCCCTTTTTGGACTCATGCATGCAACAAATGAGGATGGCAAATCTCTTTAGCCCTGCATAATACTAATTTAGGCAGTCAGAAAGATATTTCAGTATGAGTATGTCTGTCTTCTAAATCAAATTTCCAGACTGGGGCCACAATATACTAAATAGAACTTTGCACTGATATTCAATCTGTTTCTACAAATTTCTGAATAAACTCCTTTTTAGGCTATTCATTTCAGTAGGTCTAGTTCTGTTGACATAAAAACACCTGCCACGTTCTTATTTTTGAGAAGAAGCTTAATGCATTCTTCTGTCTCCATATCCCGGTCTGTAACTTTTTGTCATTTGAAATTCAGTGTGATAATTAGATTTACTTTTGTTAGTTTATCCATTTAATTTAATTTAAACTGAAATCAACTTAATCCATATTGATCCAAGGTTATTATTAATATAATTTGTTTTCTAAGCTTTGCTTAGCTCAGTATTACCTGTTATTTTCAGTAGTATTTATCTTCCTAACAAAATTAAAGATATTTTTATCTCATATCAGTTAGAGTAAAGGTTGAAAAATCTATTTCAATATTAAGTTTTCATAGGTACTTCTGATATACTGTGTGGCAACTCATATTATGATCAACCGATTCATATCATCATTGATATGAAGCAGGAGCCAAGCTGGAATTCTTAGACACTTTTCCAAATTCTTCTTATAAGAAGACCCTGAATACCAAATATAGATACAATTATATACAAAGTCTGCCCCAAAGTGAAAAAAGTAATTGGCCCTAACAGGCAATATGAATAGTAGTCATTCTTCATCCTGTATTTTGAAGGATGAATTGAAAAAAAAAATATTGTGCAGCCTGAAGCTTTCTTATTATTCTTAATATTGCATGGCACACAGCTTAATGCCAAAATCATACTTGCCATAATAGAAACTGGAGTTGGGAAATAAAAGTAAGACCTTATAAAATGAATCTGTCTTAGTTTTAGGACCATGTTTGACTCAATGAGTCCAGATAAAAAAATGGTAGAGTAATAATGATTAATTTTATTTTGACAAATCTTGTTTCCCCCTTACATGTATGAAATGAAGGACAAAGAAAAAGATCATTCTTGATTTTTGCCCTAAGTTGTTCAGTTTCAACTTCTTGTTACTGAAAATAAACAAATAAATATTTTTCTGTGAAAGTGAAAACCTTGAAAGACTTTTCCTAAAGAGGGTACTGAACAAGGAACAAACTGTTTTTTGCAAAACAAAACACAACACAACAAAACCAAACCACAAGTTTCCACATGACTGCTTTGATGAAGGATTTTGAATTCACTGATAAAACTGCAATTTCAAGTTTTAAAAGCCTCACCAACAATATTTCCTTTGAACAAAAATATTCTACAATGAATATCTGCAATCATTTGTCAGTGTCTCTATAACTCTAAAGGAGTCCCACAGAAGTAGTTTCCATGTGGACAGGACAGTGATGCGTGCTCACAGTCTATGAAATCCAATCTGAATTTTACAGTTATTAAGATTATTAACAACCTGCAATATCTCATACAGTAACAGATGTTGGAATCAAATAATTTTCCCATCTAGAAAACACAATTATTAATCCTTTATAAATATGATAAATGTAACCATGTTACAAAGTGTGGCTATTCAATTGTTTCTGAAGAACAATGAATGAAGAACAATGAAATGAAGACGTAAAGAGTGTGGTACAATAAAAGGAAAAAAATAACTTCTGTAGAACACTTTTGGTTGATACTGCAGAAAATTGTTCAGGTTTTGAAAGGAACTGGTTCAAGCCCAGCAGCACAAACATTCTAATAGATAGAGTCTCTGTCCCTTCTAGTTAGCTAAACCTTAAATCTTTTTCTTCTGGAAAAAGAACATGTTTTTCTTATAAATTCACAAGACTTGATCTTATGTGCACAGATCTGGAGGACACAGCTCATGCTGAAGTCAGTACAAATCTATGCAGCTAAAGCAAAGTACCAAAGTCAGTTAAATTTTCTGTTCTAGACAACAAGAACAAAATCTGCCCGCTGAGCAAAGTTCCCATATACAAGTGCATTTTTCAGTAAGTGTTATGCACCATGGGAATCCATATGGCTTCAAACGTTCTAACAGAAATCTGTGTTTTTACAGAAATGAAAGCATCATGTGAGAATAATTCACAAAACCTGATTTTCTTAGACAGTTTTGGTTTATGCAATCAATTTTATCTCTATTTAGAACAATTTTTGTGAGATATAGGTCTTGTGAGATTATTCTGCACTATAACCAGTTTAAAAATCAAATAAACAATCTATTTAGGAAACCTGCAAATGAGGGATTTTATCTATGAAGGAATACCAGGGCATCTTTTCAAGATCAAAATTACACAAGTATTTCTGGGCAGACCACAAATCACCAACAGTAACACAGTATGATCTAAAATAACATGGAGAATACTCAGTGATATCGTACCCTTTCCCAATAGTGGCCACTTAGAAAATTCTCCTTGTCTTGAGTAAAGCCATAGTTCTAATTGGGCTTTAAATGCCATTTGTTTAATGAGTTGCTAGATACAATAAGGAAATAGGTGGTAAAGTTATGTCAAAGAAAGGGTATATGTATATATATATATTCACACTCATAAGGACAGCCATGCCTCTGTACATGTACATAAATACTTGCTTTTGAAGGTTTCAACAAATCTCCACCAGCACAGGACATTTACTGATCAATTTAGTTTAATCAACTAAGAGGAGCAGAAACCAGATGTATGTATTAATTGACAGAAACATAGTAAAACAGAAATTAATTCAAAATATGAAAGTCTGATGTCATGTGAACCTGAATTTCATGCCTCGTCAAACACTTGTAACATTTCCATCTGACTGCTGCAGAAGAATCAAGGACAAAATTTTCCTTCTTTTTAGTACAACCATGCTATAGAAGACTTCAGATTGTTATTTACAGCCCTGATTTAGAATGTGATTTTTAAACTGATATTTCAAACTTCATTGCTTTTTGCCTTTTAATTTTCTCGCAAAATATGCTGTGACCTGGAAGGAAGCCATAGAAAGTTGAACTTAGGAGCCAATGAACTGACAAGAGAGGACAAATTATGTTTATGGATTCCCACAGGGCTATGAATAAAATGGTTCATCACCCACACAGATTTCTTCTACTTAGAGATTTAAAGTACATCATTCTCAAAGGGCATACAGATACAGACTATCACCAAATCCCATGGGAATTAATGCAAATATTAATCCTAATATATGAGCTGTCAAGGATCACTGAAGACTGCATTTCAATCATCTTGGCAGTTATAGTACATTGAATCAATATAACACATGGCATTATTACTCAGGCATATGCATTACTATTCAGTAAAACAACAAAATGTCAAGGAAACATACTAGAAGGTAGCAATAGTTCTGGATATCGCAGACTGCTAAAATTCCAATTATCTGAAAAATTAGAAAAGGCACTTTTTTTGTCCTTTTAGTGAATGATTATATTTACAAAAAGAACTGCAACATTAGCTCCCAATATTCCTAAACATATAAAAATACATTATAAAAGATAAAAGTTTAGATAGATTAAAAAAAATTTAGATATAAAGAAGTTTCATTTCTGTAATACTAACTTAAGACATATAATCTTATTCACAGTAATGTTAATTAAAATTCATGAGCAACGTAAACCAACTTACAAATATGACAATATTTTTTTGAGATCTTTAACCACACTGGGGGAAAAGCTCTACAACAATCCAATAATAAACAACCCTATACAAACCTCTCTAAAAACTATGATTCCACATCTTGCTTTGCATTGGTAAATAGACCTGAAAAGACTTCGGCAAGAATTTCTTACAAAGTACTCTGGACAAGACTGGAATTCTTTCAATACGCCTGTGATTGTGAATCTTTCTTAAAAACACACACAAACCCCCACTTCATACAAGATATATTAGCTCTTCTATTGATTGAATTATTTTAGTATGTTTACAGATTTCTCCTTATTTTTCATCCATATGGTGTCCCCTGAATGAATTACCAGTTTTGATCTTTAAGTTGTGCTGTAAGTGCTATCAGTGAAACAGGATGTCTTTACTGGTGAAGTCCCTGATTGTAATCAGGAAATGTGTATGTGTATGTGTATCTGTGATAGTTTTTTTTTCTGTATCTTGTTTTAGCTTCCTAAAGCATTCTAGAAGACCTTTGTCTTCACCTAGAATTCAGATTATACTCAATGTGCTATAAATATGATTCAGTGTGATTCCCATGTATTTTTTACCACAGCTAGTTGAGCCACAGGTCACAACTAGTCAACCTTAAAAGTGGCAAATAACTGTTAGACTATTCTACTCTACATAGCAAGATGTCATTTCTTGTTTAGATTTTTTTTTCTTGAATTCCCTTATGAGGCTTTTCTTACTAAGGCTTTTCCCTCCCTATGCTATCTTAGGTAAATAGGTATTCAAAAACTCACAGAAATATTTCTCCTTGCAGGATTGTGCTAATCTTATGCTCCCCTTCAAAGATAAACATCACACACAATCGAATGTTCTAAGAAGCTTAAAATGCTTCAGTGATAGTCTTTGGTGCAGTTACGTTCCTAAAATGGTCCATATGGTCTTCAGAGTTTCAATAATTTGAATTCCAGAATTTTAGGAAAAAACCATAAGTGTTTAAAGTCATTAACTTAAAAACTACTTCATAAAGGCCACATGCATACATGTAGTAGAACTAGAAAAGTTGCAGGTAGTAGCAGTACTCAATTAAAATGAAGTAGATTTCAGCATATATTCAGGTTCAGATCTACAATTAGATTAATAAGATTTTTACAATTACATCATTGAATTGTCTTGATAACTCAGCACTTGCTTCCTCTACCCTTAACATTTAGCACTTCTAGAAGTGGATACTGGAGTTTTTCAACTTGGCTGTCCAAGACTGTCATAACAGAAAATCTTAAGATCAGCCAGAAAGAAAGCACATACAAGTGTATCTAATGGTAGCTTTTTGAAGCAGGCAAGGAAAAAAAAAAACAAACAAAAGGAGTAAAAGTAATAGAGTATTTCGATTCCTTCTAATACGGTTGACAGCATGGACATGAGCAGTTTAAAAACTCTTCCAAAAACCATTACATGAGACAACATATACTTGCTTCTATTTCCTAGGCAGTTATTTTGTATATGACTGCATGTTGGTGATCTGGTAACTATTGAACTGATAGGGTTACTTAAATTTAGGGCAGCTTTGACAGTGAGTGCTTCATCATGTTTCTCGTAGAAGCTCCCTGTGCCCAGAAGAAAACTCTGTGGTGATGAGGAACTGGAAACAGAGATGGTTCTCTTCTGGTTCTGTTCTCATCTCCATCTCATTTGCAAATCTTAAAATGCAGCAGAGTAGTGATCATCAGGTCAACCTTTTCCCGTGGTTCTTTATTATTGGTAAAATGCAGAAATTTGCTTTTGTCAACTAAGATTCAATGGCTAAAACTTTGGACTGGCCACAATACATGAAAAATAGCTTTGTTAAAGATACTTTAAAAAGTTTATAATGGGTTTTTTAAGATTTTCACTTTATTTTAGGGAATTCTTCTCACATCTGTGAGCAATATGATGTTTGGAATGGTAAAATATAGTCCTTACATAGTGCAAGAAGAGCAGGAAATCAGTAATGGTTTATTAAATTGATAAATGTGCATGTATTAATGATGAGGATGCACATTGTAAGAAGGACACTATGATACCTGATTGACCCTGATACCTAATAGGTCAATAGATAATTAAATAGGTGCAAAAAAAAAAATTAGTATATTATGTCAAATTAACAAACTCCATCGCCCAAGTTTCTTTCATGATTTTATCAGCTATAGGTAAATATATACACATCTGAAGCTGGACTACATGTCTGAAAACTGTTTTCAAATCAAATCCCAATTAGGTCTCACAAAATTTTGCCATTGACTCTTGTTAAATCACTGTCATATTTACCACTGAACTTTATTAATTCAGTAATTTTTAAAATAAATTATATTATTGTTTACCTCTCAAAAATGAGGTGCATCACTTTATTCATCACACTAAGTTATAGTTTGCATAGCTTTAATTGCATTTTTTAACTCTCATTCTCTTTTAGCTGGAAAACATGTCATAAATCTACTTGGAAACAAGGTAATTTCAACACTCCTTCCTCGGTTAGCAGAAAGGAATGACATTATATAGTATACAAAAAAAGCATTCAATGGTAAAATAAAAGTTACTTTCTTGTCTTGGTAGAAGATGAATGCAAGGAGAAAACAAGTCAGGTTAAGTTTTGCTTACAGGAAAGATTGTCTCTCAGTTAAAATTCTTCTCAGACATATTTTACATCCTAATATGTCTTACTTGAATATTTATAACATAGATTAGTCTCCATCTAGGAGTCAGCTACTTGCATTTATTTTTTATTTTGATTTTTCATGCATTCTTTATTTGTAGTCATGTCTGGAAATACACTGTGACTCTTTTCATCAGTGTTAAGTGGTTTCCCTTATCTACACAGAGCACAGTGATCCTCATTGAGGAAGGCTCTAGAGTTAAGTTTTGTCCTTGACAGTACAGGTAGGAATCTCATCAGTGGATTCTTTAACTGTACACAGCACAAAAGTGATTGAAAAGCCATATATTTTTCAACAAATACAAGTAATTGTGTTGTCATAAATCTCTGTGCTTCCTTATACTATATTTCCACACTACATCTTGTCACCACAACTTGTCTGTACCTGGTCAGAATTGGACTGTGGGGCATTTTGGTAAGCAAAATATATTGATGAGAATGTGTTTATTGTATCCCTCTGACTATAAAATTAATCTCAAACACATTTTTTTTTGAGAAAATTAAAAAAAAAATCTTTTGCTATTAATTCTTAAATAAAAATAGCCCTTAGTCTATTAATATGGTAGATAAATTTATAATATTTATTGGACTACATTTTAAAAGTTTTTTCCTGAAACATTAGTTTTCACAATTTTCTCTTCCAAAAAGCCTACCATTTCACTGAAATAGTTGAAATAAAGATTTAAAACAAAGAGATTTTTATCATAAGCCACCACAAAATTATTGTACACTGAGAAGAAAAACATGTCAAAATTCAGGGCTTTTGAAACTTTCATGCCATTTCAACTGATGTCTTTGATCTGGATTTTGTGATTAATAAGTAATTTACAGATAAAGTTTATTTAAGTGGTGTGTACATTTACAAAATAATTAAAACTGATTTTAAAATAAAGTTGTCTGCCATCAAGCCTTATAGGAAAAAATATTTAAAGAATTCAGTGATTTGAAAAGACCTGCAGATGGCATAAAAACACTGAGAAGAATCAAAGATGCTGCTCTAGAAGCTTGGAAGGAATTATTTATATATGGTTCTTGGAGATATAAGTGAAGATAAGAATGCCAGCAAATAATTCAGAGGGTTTCTGCCTTTCTGATGCCACTAGGAAATGACATAGAGATGTAGTTCTATGCATATGGCAGTGAGAGAGGATGTTCAATAAGCAATAATTTCTGTGAAAAATTCTGCTCATATTAAAAGAAATATAATTCCTATGCATAAAAATTTAAGATCATCTTACCCACTTTGATAATAATTTAAACATAAAGCCTAACAACAGAAGGAATACTCCTTTCCTATGAGCTACAGTGAGAAACCCACTTATCTATTTGGTCCTACATGCTCTGAAAGACACTAGGCATTTGCATTTCTAACACCACAGTAGTAGTGAATTTGGAAGTCTTCTCCAGGCCCTACTTTATTGCCAAATTGACTGCTGAGTTCATGAAAAGGATCCAGGAAGCACTGAATTCCAGGTCATTCACAGGTCAGGGTTTCTTATTGTAAGGCTGCTAATTCTGAAGCATTGGTAACTTTATTCCAAGGCACTATTCAGTAATGGATTGGTCAACATACAACAATAAAAATTAGTTTCTTACCTAATTTTCACTGGCCAATCAGGCAGAAAACTGTCTTGTAGGCTAAATGCTATCTGGTTCTGTGAAACATTTTAGTCTTGTCAAAGAATCTTTTGTTTTCTGAAATATAGTTTTACCATAAAATTCTAGAGCCCTCAGCTTTTTTAGGTATCGATGGTTCAATTAATCTCAAAATTATAGCAAATGCATCGTGCATCCAATACAACAAATTCACTCTCTGATAAAATACAGTACTGAGTTGTCCCAAACCTTTTTTCTTCTCTTCCATTTGACCTTCAGCAGCAGCAGGAAGGTGAAAACAAACTGAGTAAGGCTGACAATACTACAGAACATGTTTCAGGCTTTTTGAAGTGTACAAATAGTGATCAGGATGATGAGAATCTATATAAAATGGATTGAGCATGTCAGTTCATTGGCAGTAACTCTACCATTACAAATGAATCTTTAGAACTCTCCAAGAAGAGTATGATTTACAAGGTAAGATTGAGACTGGCTGTAAATCTTTATCAGTGACTATTCTATCTGCTTTCTTTTAGATATGTGACTCACAAAAGCCTAGAAGATTTGAGATGAAAGAGGTTAGCTCAACAAATCAGTAAATTTCTTCTGCTCCAGTGCAGGATCAGCTGTATCTCAAAAGTATTTGTGAGATATTTGTCTAACATCTCTATAATAATGCCTAAAAGAAAGGGATTCCTAGTCCCTTAGCCAATCTGTTACAGTGCTAGTCTTTCTTTGCCATTAAAAAGCTATTATTAATGTCAGGTCTAATTCTCTTCTGTTGCAGTTTAAGCCTATCATGACTTTTCCCAGAGGATGTGAGGAAGAGTTTATTATCTTTTTTCAGTAGCTTTTTGTTGTTGAGATCTCTTACTAAGGTGTATTATGTTTACATGGCTGGGTTTTGGTAGTGGGGGGGCTACAGAGGTGGCTTTTGTGAGAAGCTGCTGGAAGTTTCCTCTGTGTTCAGCAGAGCCAATGCCAACCACCTCCAAGAGAGATGTGCCCCTGGTCAAGGCCAGACCAATCAGAAATGGTGGTAACACTTCTCTGGTAACATATTTAAAAGGAAAGGAAAACAAAATACGGTTGTGCGGTTGTAATTGCTTGCAGAGAAGAGTGGGGTGAGAATATGGAGAGAGATATCACTGCACACACCAAGGTCAGTGGAGAAGGAGGGAGAGGAGGTCCTCCAGGCCCTGGAGCTGAGATTCCCCTGCAGTCTGTGGTGCAGCCCACGACAAGACAACTGTGCTCCTGCGGCCCATAGAGGTCAATGGAGATGCAGGGATAAACCTGCAGCCCATGGAAGAGACCCACACCAGAATGGATGAATGCCTAAGAAGAGACTGTGACCCTGTGGGAGGCCTCTGCTGGAGCAGGCTCCTGGCAGGGACCTGCTGGCTTGTGGAGAGAGAAGCTCACTCTCAAGCAAATTTTCCTGGCAGGACTTGTGATCCTATAGGGGCTTATGCTGGAGCAGCCTGTGCCTGAAGGACTGCACCCTGTGGGATGGACTCACACTGGAGCACGAGAAGGACCCTTTTCTCTGAGCAGCAGCAGAAACAACTGTCCATAACCCCTGTTCCCTGTCTCCCTTTGCTGCTGGATGGGATGAGGTAGAGCTGGGAAGGAGGAAGGGATGGGAGTAAGGTATTTTCAAGTTCTTATTTTACTTCTCATTATTCTGCTCTGATTTTGATAATAAAATATTCAAGCAATATCTCTATTTCAAGTCTTTTTTTGCCCTCCATTACATTTTCTCTCCCTTGTCCAGCTGTGGAGGGGAGTGATAGGATTTGGTGGATGCCTGGAATCCAGAGAAAGTCAACCCACTACACCTGGTCCAGCCCCTTATCTCCTTTCCTTTACCTTAACCACACACCCACTAAAAACTTCTATAATATTGGATGCTATGTAGCTATTACTATTTTGAACATTTATTAGAGACAGAATCTCCTCAAGTACTAGTTTATAAGAGAACAGCAATCCAAGTGTGTCTTGGCAGATTTTAAGAGCAAACTAAAAGTTAAAACCTCTAATTACTGGAGTGTTAACTTACTACAGTTACAAAATTATATAGGAGAACTAATTTTTGAAGTCATATCCAGGCAAACAGCTGTAAACATCTGTGCATCTGCTCTGTGTATGCTCAAAGGCGGCTGGAAGCTGTTCAACCATACTGCTATGGCTCATGATCTGGGGCTCTGACTCAGCACAGCATGCTGCCTTTATTGCACCACTCCAGGTTACAAACAGCTTGCATCAGCTTGTCTTGGAACAGGAATAACAGAGCAGCACGGTCATCTACACCTGTACACAAAGATATATAGAGATGTTACCTACGTCTTTATGAGCTGCAGTCAGTGGAATGAACCTCAGTCTTCCCTGGGACCACAAGATGTTTTTTAATGAAAATAGGCAAGCGTGCACAAGTTATTATAATACAAATAGCCCTAACCATACTCCTAAGTAGGCTAAGCACATGTACATAATTGTAGATAGGTTTTGCTTACATGTGTATGATACAGCTGTATGTAATGTTCCCATAGCTGGGTCAGACATAGCACTATTCACATTCAAGGTATGCCTCATTAATTTAGGAATGACTCATTAATTTAAATTAATATGGAATTATGACTCTATTATGATGAAAGGAAAAAAAATCACCTTTAAAAGAAAACTGATTTTGATCCCTATCCTTCATATTGGTATGTTAGTGAGCTTCAGTGCAGAGTAAAATGACACTGTTGAGGCAGGACGAGAATGAAGAGACTCTGCTCAGAACACTGTTGAGAGTAAAACTCAGATTTATTTCAAAATGCATCGCTCTTTATACAGAGGTTTGTCCAGGCCAATTCCATTGGTCCTGAAGTGCAAACAACCCACACCATTGGTGCACAGTGCATGACTCACAGTAATAGAACTTAACTATAAACAATGTGAAAACAAGAGAGATAAAAGATTATTTACATTCTTCTCCAACTCTTTCCCAGGCTTCTGCCTGGTTAGAAACTCTCAGTTTCTGTCTTTGACTGAATTTGAGACTGACAGTAAAATAAAATATATAAATTTTTACTTTAAATAAAGCTTCTGATACATTGTTATTATCAAGTTTTGAGAGCAGCCTCAGCCCAAATTAAGGTGCAAATGAGACCATATGCTAAAGTCAATAGTACTGATTTCACGTAACAGTAAACGTAAGAGAAAAAGAGATAGAAGGAAATAGTCACCTGCTATGGTGGTTTGTCTTATCGCAAGTTCCTTCTATGGCCTTAACAGTTTTTGAGGCAACTGTGATCTTTAAGTCTCTCAAATGCATTAAATGTATTTTTTATTACACAATTGATAATAATTTATTATTGATAACCTCCAATGTTCAAGGAACTGATATGGCACATTGTATGAAGGTAGGATTTCTACTAAATTCAGAGTTATACAGTAGTCTGAAGCTCAAAAACATTTGAAAGAGCAGTGCTGCTTATAAAAGTATGATGCTATGGTGGGATGACTCTGCTTGGATGCCAGGTGCCCTCAGAGTGATTCTAATTGGAATGGGAGGCAAAATACAGCAAAAGGTTTGTGAATTGGGATAAAGGACAGGGAGAGATTGGTCTTCAACTACTGTCAGGTCCAAAGCACCTGCTTTTCAAGGCCCAGGATGGTGTTACGGGCTGTAGCATGAGACAAAGGGTAGGTTTCCAACCATCCAGTGGTGGCTTCTACCATTGTGAGCATGTAGTGCTTGCTTTGGCATGTCTGGGGTAGTGTGATGTAGTCAATCTGCCAGGCCTCCCCATACTTGTACTTGGACCACCGCCCACCATACCACAGGGGCTTCACCTGCTTGGCCTGTTTGATGGTAGCACACATCTCACAGCCAAGGATCACCTGAGAAATACTGTCCATGGTTAGATCCATCCCTCAGTCTCATGACCACTTATAGGTGGCATCTCTACCCTGATGGCCTGAGGCATCATGGGCCCATCATGCTAGGAACAACTCTCCCTTGTGTTCCCAATCAAGGTCCGTCTTTGACATCCCTATCTTTGCAGCCTGATCTATCTGCTGATTGTTTTGCTGCTCTTCATTAGCTCTACTTCTGGGGACATGGGCATCTACATGGCGAACCTTCACAGGTAGCTTCTCTACCAAGGTAGCGATATCTTTCCACTCTTCAACAGCCCAAATTGGTTTTCCTCTACACTGCCAGTTAGCCTCTTTCCACCTCTCCAGCCACCCCCACATAGCATTGGCTACCATCCAAAACTTGATTTGGGGAAATGAATTTAATTTATTGCCAATCAAAATCAGAGCAGGATTAGGAGAAGTAAAAGAAATCATAAAAACACCTTACCATCTCTCTCCTTTTTACTCTACCTCCTCCCACTCAGTGGTGCATGAAGACAGGGGAAATGGGATTATGGTGAGTTCATCACACATTGTTCTTGATGCTGCTCAGGGAGAGGAGTCCATGTCTTGCTCCAATTTGGGGTCCTTGCAACAGTTCTCCACCAACTTCTCCAGCCTAAATCCTTCCCACAGCTCTTCATAAGCTGCTCCTGCATGGGTGCCTCACCACAGGGTGCAGTCCTTCAGACACTGCATTCTTCATTGGCTGTAGGTGGATCTCTGCATCCCCATGGTCCCCTAAGAGAGAGCATAGTTCTTCACATGGTTGCACCATGCTCTACCATCTGGAACACCTCCTGCCCCTCTTTCTCCACTGACCTTGGTGTGTGCAGAAGTTATTTCGCTCACATATTCTCACTCCTCTCGTATCTGAGAACAATTAAATCTGTGCAATTACTTTTTATTTCCTTGATAAAGGTGTTATCACAGAGGCACTACCTTCTCTAGCTGGCACAGCCCTGATCATTGTGTGGGCCTGTCCTGGAGACAGTTGTGATTGGCTCTGTCAGACATGGAGGAAGTTTCTGACAGCTTTTCACTGAAGCCACCCTGGTAGCTGCCACTACCAAAACCTGGCCACATAAATGCAATAAAGGTACAGACAAAAAGGTTGCCAAAATTTGGCAATATTCATAGGTCTCATGACCTCTTCTGTAGTGAAACATGTTCTATCTCTAAATGTAGTGCTGTTTTACCATGAGAAGTATCTTCAGAAAACATGCTTTAATTTTTCTGTTTCTTATTCTTTTGACACCAGATAGCACTGCAGTATATAACCATTGTAACCATCCCAATTCATTTTGATGTTCCTGAGCTGATAATCAAGGGAAAGAAATAGCACAGTCCCTAAATCTAAGCAATTCTTTACCACTTCCTCATCATCCCTAGCAGTTGCTCCAAACAATGGATCTTTCTTCAGCATATCTTGTAGGTTCCTCCCTGATTCCCTTCCACCCACACTTCATGAAAGAGTAGCCAAGTATTATGTAAGAAACATTATTATGCAGGAGAGAAGAATTTCTGAAAGTTAACAGAAACATTTAATTTCTTCTCTGAAGGGCTCCATAAAATTATATAAGCAACCATTGTTGTTTAGACCAATGGCTGGATGACTATCTCTATATATGTCCAAGATTAAAAAAAAAAAAACCGTTTTCCTATTTACCATCTGAGTAAGAGTTGCCTTGGGGCAGTTTTCCTTATCTGCTGTTAATAGCCCCATCAATGCCTTACCACATAACCCAGAGATAACACTGTCCAGGAGCCGGTGATTAAGGACACACCTTAAGACTCATAATGACCCATTGTGAGATGCTCTGCCCAGGGGGGAGGAGCTAGGCATTCCAACCTGGATAAAACTGGGGATTTCTGGACAGAAGAGTTAGCCTTTTCACAGGTTCTCCGAAAAGACACAGCGACTACATCTGCCATCCCAAGAAGACTGCAGCTACTCCAATTTGAACTGCTGCCAGCACGCTGGCCAGGTTGTAGTCTGACTTTGTCGGTGGTCTTTCCCTTTGTATTGTTGCATGTATCTTTGTCCTCCCCTTTTTCCCAATAAATTGTATTTCTGACTTAGAGTCTCTCACTAGTTTTGCTTTCAAACCAGAACATATTTTTGGCGCCCAACATGGGGCAAGAAAGTACTGAGAGAAGTCAGAATTACAATCTTGTATTGTAGAGGGTACCTATTCACTATGATGCTTAACATGCTTTTTTGGGTCTCATACCTAGCTCTCTATATTTTCCCGAATGTGGGGAATTATGTGGCAATTGTAATGCTCATGTGTAGACCAGGGTATGGTATGAGAATTGCTTTATTGGTCTACTATGTCTATCGCATTATGACCTCTGAGGCAATGAACATGATTTGGAATATGTACTCAATTCTGTTTGCTTGTCCTAATCTAGGCTGCTACATCTGGGGCCTCGGCAACCTCACCCAGCCCCTGGGGGGAGGGGTAAAGATTGATTTTTTCCAACCTTTCAGGCTTGACACAGCAGTTTTTGAAAATGTTAAGTTCCCTCTGGATGCCAAGGACAGCATAAGGTTGTTGTTTGTTCTTCTTTGTCTTCTCTGCACAGTCTGCAACATGCTTAGAAACAAAACACTACATAGTGTGGTGCAGCAAAACATACATAGTGTGATGCAGCGTCTTCTTGAGGAAGAGGAAACAAGAAGCAAAGCAGCAGTGTCCGTGCCCGTACAGAATACCACAACAGCAGCCATGTCAACGCAGACTGCCACAGAGAAAGAAGGAACCAAAAAGAAAACAACAGTGTCCGTGTCTACGCAGACTGTCATGGAAGAAGACACAAAAAGCAAAGCAAAAGTGTCTATGTCTACACAGACCGGCACAGAGGAAGAAGGCACCGAAAGCGCCATCAGCATCTCCACACAAACCATCACCAAACCAGAGCAGCCTGAACCCATAGTAGTTGCCCCTGTTCAGAAGAAGAAATCGAGGAGCAAATCAGTCCGCATAGTGACTGATGAGGACACTGCAGGACCCTCGCACCCAGTGGAAGAGACAGAACCAGAGATCATCACTCGCTCTCTATCCCTGGGTGAGCTACGTGACCTGCGGAGAGAATTCACCCGCCAGACAAATGAGTCCATCCTCACCTGGCTTCTCCGCATCTGGGACGCTGCAGCCAATGACACCATTCTGGATGGAAGTGAGGCCAGGCAACTGGGATCGCTATCCCGGGATGTGGTCATTGACCAGGGGATTGGGAGAACCCAAGAAACTCTCAGCCTCTGGCGGTGACTGCTTGCAAGTGTGAGGGACAGATACCTTTGTAATGAAGACCTCCAGGTACTCCAAGGAAAATGGAATACCATGGAACAAGGTATCCGATGCCTGAGGGAATTGGCTGTGTTGGAGATAATTTTCGCAGAAGACGAAAGATTTCCTAAGAGTCCAGACTGTGTCCAGTGCACATCACAAATGTGGTTGAGATTTGCACGGCTTGGACCAGAGATGTACTCTCGCTACCTGGCAACACTGCAGTGGAGAGAAGGCGAGGACAGGGTGGGCGTCTTAGCCAATAAATTAAGAATTTACGAGGACACAGTCACCGCCCCATTTCGTACCCATGTCTCGTCCGTAGAAACAAAGTTGGCTGAGCAAGTCCGGGACTTAATTGAAGAGAGTCATAAGAAACTAAAAAAGGAACTTAAGGAAGAAGGCTACCATATTTCACCAGAACCAACAAGAATCTCTGCCATTAGGAGCCAGCGCTCCCAAGCCAAGGAGAGAGGATACACTCCACGAGGAAACCTCTAGTTTTTTCTTCAGGAGCATAGAGAACACATGAAGAAGTGGGATGGAAAACCCACCTCTTCATTAGCAGCCCGAGTATGTAAACTAAAAAGAATACCTAACACAAAAAGAGTCAATGCTGCTCCAGTCTCTCAAACACAGAGTTCCAGACAATATAAGAATAATAATATAACTGATCCTCTTAAAAGAACCTCAAGAACCTATTTACCAGAAGAGAGCAACGTGTACCATGACCAGGAATAGAGGGGCCCTGCCTCTAGCCAGGTAGAGGACAGGGACAATCGGATCTATTGGACCGTGTGGATTCGATGGCCTGGCACATCTGAACCACAAAAATATACAGCTTTAGTTAACACCGGTGCCCAATGTACCTTGATGCCATCAAGATATGTAAGAGAAGAATCCATTTCTATTTCTGGGGTAACAAGAGGATCCCAGCAGCTTACTGTATTAGAGGCTGAAGTGAGTTTAACTGAGAACGGGTGGCAGAAACAACCCATCGTGACTGGCCCAGAGGCCCCATGCATCCTTGGCATAGACTATCTCAGAAATGAATATTTCAAAGACCCAAAAGGACATCGCTAGGCTTTTGGGATAGCTGCTGTAGAGACAGAAGACATCCGGAAACTGAATACCTTGCCTGGTCTCTCAGATGACCCATCTGCTGTGGGACTGCTGAGAAGTGAAGAACAGCAGGTACCAATTGCCATGACAACACTGCACCATCGGCAATATCGTACCAGCAGAGACTCTGTGATCCCCATCCATGAGATAATTCGTAAATTAGAGAGCCAAGGGGTGGTCAGCAAGGCCCATTCACCTTTCAACAGCCCTATATGGCCAGTGCGCAAGTCCAGTGGAGAATAGAGACTAACGGTGGACTACCACGGCCTGAATGAGGTCACACCACCACTGAGCGCTGCCGTGCCAGACATGTTAGAGCTTCAGTACGAGCTAGAGTCCAAGGCAGCAAAGTAGTATGCGACCATTGATATTGCAAATGCCTTCTTCTCCATTCCTTTAGCAGCAGAATGCAGACCTCAGTTTGCCTTCACCTAGAAAAGAGTGCAGTACACCTAGAACCGACTGCCCCAGAAGTAAAAACACAGTCCCACCATCTGCCATGGACTGATCCAGGCTGCACTGGAAAAGAATAAAGCTCCCGAACATCTACAGTATATCGATGACATCATTGTGTGGTGAAGCACAGCAAGAAAAGTCTTCAAAAAAAGAGAAAGAATTATCCATATTTTACTGAAAGCTGGTTTTGCCATTAAGCGAAGCAAGGTTAAGGGACCAGCTCAAGAAATTCAGTTTCTAAGAGTCAAGTGGCAAGATAGACGTCGTCAGATCCCAACAAAAATAATCTACAAGATCACCGCTATGTCTCCACCTACCAACAAGAAAGAGACACAAGCTTTCCTAAGTGCCATAAGCTTTTAGCAGATGCACATTCCCGAGTACAGCCAAATTGTGAGCCCTCTCTACCTCGTCACCCAAAAAAAAAATGATTTCCACTAAGGCCCTGAGCAGCAACAAGCCTTCACTCAGATCAAGCAAAAAATCGCTCATGCTGTAGCCCTTAGCCCAGTTAAGACAAGACCAGAGGTCAAGAATGTACTCTACTCTACAGCCAAGAACCATAATTTGTCCTAGAGCCTTTAGCAAAAAGTGCCTAAGGAGACTCAAAGTCAACCACTGAGATTTTGGAGCCAGAGCTACAAAAGCTCTAAAGCAAACTACACTCCCACAGAAAAGGAAATCTTAGCTGCGTATAAAAGAGTTCAAGCTGCCTCAAAAGTAATTGGCACTGAAACACAGCTGCTTCTAGCACCCTGGCTACCAGTGCTAGAGTAGATGTTTAAAGGAAAGGTTCCTTCTACACATCATGCCACTGATGCCACATAGAGTAAATAAATCGCCCTCATGACTCAGCGTGCCCGTATTAGAAATCCGAATCGCCCTGAGATTCTGGAAATTATAACAAACTGGCCTGAGTGGGAGACTTTTAGATTGTCTTCTGAAGAAAAGGAGCAAGTGGCACGTGGTGAAGAGGCCCCACCATATAATGAGCTACCAGAAACTAAAAGACAATATGCTCTTTTTACGGATAGTTCCTGCCAAATCATAGGCACCAGCCAAAAATAGAAAGCTGCAGTATGAAGCCCCACACGACAAGTGGCACAAGCTACTGAAAGACAAGGTAAATCAAGTCAGCTTGCAGAGCTTAAAGCCGTCCAGCTAGCTTTAGATATTGCTGAGCGAAGAAAGTAGTCAAGGCTCTATCTCTACACTGACTCGTAGATAGTAGCTAATGCTCTCTAAAGATGGCTAAGTCGCTAGAAAAAGGCTAACTGGCAGCGCAGAGAGAAACCCATCTAGGCTGCCGAGATCTGGCAAAACATTGCCTCCCGAGTCAAGAAGCTGACTGTGAAGATTCGACACGTAGATGCACACATACCCAAGAGTCGAGCTACTAAAGAACATCATAACAACAAACAGGTAGACCGAGCTGCCAAGGTGAAAATATCACAAGTAGACCTAGATTAGCAGCATAAAGAAGAACTATTCCTAGCTCGTTAGGCCCATGATACTTCTAGTCATCAAGAGAGAGACGCAACATACCGATAAGCATGAGACCGAGGGGTAAACCTTACTATAGACAACATCTCACAGGTCATGCATGACTGCGAGACCTGCGCTGCAATCAAACAGGCCAAACAGATGAAACCTCTGTAGTATAGTGGGCGATGGTTGAAATACAGGTATGGGGAAGCCTGGCAAATTAACTATATCACGCTTCCCCAAACCCGCCAAGGCAAACGCTATGTACTGACCATAGTAGAAGCAACCACAGGATGGTTGGAAACCTACCCTGTGCCTCATGCCACTGCCCAGAACACCATCTTAGGCCTAAAAAAACAGGTCTTGTAGAGACACAGCACCCCTGAAAGAATTGAATCAAACAATGGAACACATTTCAAGAATAGCCTCATCAACACCTGGGCCAGAGAACATGGAATTGAGTGGATATATCATATCCCCTATCATGCTCCAGCTGCTAAGAAAGTTAAACGATGCAATGCACTGCTTAAGACCACCCTAAAGGCACTTAGTGAGAGAACTTTCAAGAATTAAAAACTGAACTTGGCAAAAGCTACCTAAATAGTCAACACCCGAGGGTCCATCAATCAAGCTAGTCCTGCCCAATCTGAACCCTTTCGCACAGTGGATAGAGATAAAGTCCCTGTGGTACATATGAAAGGTATTTTAGGAAAGACTGTTTAGATTAATCCCACCCCAGGCAAAGACAAACCCATCCGTAGGATTGTCTTTGCTCAAAGACCCGGTTATACTTGGTGAGTAATGCAGAAGGATAGGCAAACCCGTTGTGTACCACAGGGAAACTTAGTCTTAAGTGAGAACTATGTGTAAGGTTTCATCATGATGAAGATAGAAATAGGAAAAGGGGTCGATGATGTCCAAGATTAAAAAAAAAAAAAACGTTTTCCTATTTACCATCTGAGTAAGAGTTGCCTTGGGGCAGTTTTCCTTATCTGCTATTAATAGCCCCATCAATGCCTTACCACATAACCCAGAGATAACACTGTCCAAGAGCAAGTGATTAAAAACACATCTTAAGACTCATAATGACCCATTGTGAGATGCTCTGCCCAGGGAGGAAGAGCTAGGCATTCCAACCTAGATAAACTGGGGATTTTTAGACAGAAGAGTCAACCTTTTCACAGGTTCTCCGAAAAGACACAGCGACTACATCTGCCATCCCAAGAGGACTGCAGCTACTCCAGTTTGGACTGCTGCCAGCACGCTGGCCAGGTTGTAGTCTGACTTTGTCGGTAGTCTTTCCCTTTGTATTGTTGCATGTATTTTTGTCCTTCTCCCCTTTTTCCCAATAAATTGTATTTCTGACTTAGAGTCTCTCACTAGTTTTGCTTTCAAACCAGAACAATATATCATGCATAAGATCAAAATTTCTTCATGAAACCAATGTAATAATCCTGGGAGATCAGAATCATATCAGTATATTTATGATGAAGTCTGCTGAAATAAAATACAGAGGAATCACAGAATTGTAGAATCATTTAAGTTGAAAAAGACAATTAAGATCATTGTGTCCAAGAATTAACCCAGCACTGCCAAGTCCACCACTAATCCATCTCTGTAATTGTCAGGTATATGTCTTTTAAACACTTCCAGAGTGGCTCCAATATCACGGTGCTCTCTTAATGGTCCTCTTGCCTGGCACCCTCAAGCACCATGGGCAGCAGGGGTCACCTCTCCTGGCCACAGCGGGTAGGGTTAGTGACCCGTGGGTTCATGACCACCAGAAACAAAAGAGGCAACAAGCGACTTTTGCAGAAGCGAGGGGGTATCCTCAAGGATGCACCCGTAACCCAAGTTTATTGGAGACACACACGGTAGCCGCCTTAGCTTGAAGGGAAGGTGCGCCCGAAAGGCGAGGAGCACAAGGTGCAGGGGATTATAACAGGGGGTGGAAACTAGGGCTGGGGGAAGCAGCCATCGAATGGGGGATCATGGGGAGGGCAGCAACCAGGGGAACAGGAAGAGGGATTGTCCAATCGGGTATGGGGGAAGGAGGGAACCCCGGCGACCAGCCTATCACTCGAGGCTCTGGATGGAAGATTCTAGATGGAGAGGTGGGGCCTCGGAGTGACGGACGAGCCCCCGGGGCAGGGTCCGGGGATGATCTTAACATAGGTTTTCCATTTAGGGAGGAGGGAGGGAGGATTGACAGATGGAGAGGGAGGAGGAGGAGGGAGAACAGACCATTTTACAAATCAGTGGGAGGAGGAATTAACCATAAATGGGGGGGAACCCTAAACACAACCCAACACTCCAACACTTATATGGGCAGTCTGTTCCAGTGTTTGAAATGGGATTTTCAAAGTCAATCTCTTAATGGCTTTAAGGACATCAACAGTGCTTTGAATCAGAATTAATTAATTAACACCAAAAAAAGCCTTTATGAAGAATCAGAAAATCTATGTTGCAAAGAAGAACCAAAAGAATATAAAACAGCTGCCAATTTTGTGTGAGTTAGGCCAAAAATGGCTAACTTCTGATCATGCATGAAGAAAAACTTAAGGGCTTCTCCTGCCTAAATAAAACTTTGCAAAGGTCAAAGATAGTTTACCTTCTTGAGTATGGCCTAGTTTTGAATAAGTTTCTAAGAATAAGATCGCTGGGGTGTAAAAAAAAATGTAGAGAAGCTATTCAAAACACCATCTATTTTTGAGCTAAAAGCCATTGCTACTAAGGCTTAAAGCCGGACCTTAAATTTTAAAATTTTGGCATACTTAATTTCTTAATTGTTGAAGACTATGACCGGAGAGAAATATAAAGTTTCTTTACAAAACAGATGGCCACAGACAAGATTTTTGATGTGTCATTTTTGAGTGGGTTTTTTTCCCCCTTTTCCAGTTTGGTCCAATGGAGTTCACAGATTTTCACCAAAACAAGTTTCTCACATACCAGATGCTTGTAAATCCAGAGCAGGTGTACATATGTGCTGATTGCTGATATGCTCTGTGAAATATATGAGCAGCAGAGAGGAAAGAATGATGCAACAGAAAAAACAAAAATCACATCCCAATGGCCCCATGTAGAAACACAAGTTCTACTCTTTTCTATGCCTTTCCAGTCATGAGAAGAAATTAAAATAAGTTTTCTTTCTCTAAGACACATAAGAAATATTGTTGTGCTTCCACTGATTTTTTGTACCCATTTCTTAGACTGAACTTCTCCTTCTCAGGAAAATGTACTGTTTTACATCACTTTATAAATCTGTATACACAGCTGAAAGAAAAATTTATTAATCTTTACTCAGGAGGGGTCTTGTCTGAAATCCAGTTCCTTCACAACATTTTTGCATAAAGAGACATAAAATAATTTTAACTTGTTTTTAACTCTTTAGATTACAGAAAACAGAGCATGAATGTTTGAATGCTCGAGAAACTGGAGTTTTGTATTGTTCTTGCAGCAGTGCCTGAAGACCTAAAGTTTCACAGAAGTTCCTAAGACAATATTACTACCAGTATTTTTCTGAATTAGGGAAGATTTTAGAAAAAAAGGCTATCCCTCTCCAAAAACCCCAAAACCAAAAGACACCTAAATTCCTAAATAATTAAAGCAGTTTATGTAAAAATATATCATATTTATTTCTCTATTTTATATGTAAGAAAACCTTTTGCATGATTTTTAAAATACCTTCCCTCCCAACCTGTTTATGTATATCTATTAGATGATATATTTTAACAGTGCAAGAGGAGCTGCTACATGTGAGGACAGATTTCATTTTAGGTTGAATTATATTATGGAAACTGGCACACACTAATCTCTTGTTAGTGTGGCTGTCCATTACACAGTATAACAAAAAGAAACTGTTTTTTTATGGCTTGCACGTGTGTTTCCTAACCAGGAGCTGTGCTTGACCTTGGCCTTGTTGAACCCTATAAAGTTCCTGCTGGCCATTTCCCACAGCCTGTCTAGGCCCCCCTAGCTGGCAGCATTGTCCTTAAGAGTATTACCTGGTCATTCTTACACAGTTTGGAGTTATCTGCAAACCAAAAGAGACAGTTCTTCATCACCTCTTTCAGTCTCCTGAAAAATAATGTTGAATTATTTTTGATAATTTAAAAATTTTTTTAGATTTTTTAAATAATTATTTAAAAAATTATTAAAATTATTAAAAAGGACCAGTCCCAAGACAGAGTTTTGTGACAGTTTGCTTGACACCAGGCTTCAGTTAGAATACACCTTACTAAGTACACCTCTACTCATCCTTTTTTTTACCTGTCCATAGCATCTGAACTGAGATACAGGAATACAGTGACAGATAATGTCAAAATTATCTTTGCTGAAGTCCAAATAAAAAATGGCCACAATTTTCTCTGAGCCACTTATTTCAGCATTTGATCACAGAAGGGAATCAGTCTGATCAGACACAGTTTACCTTTCAGTGAATTCAAGGTTTCTGATTCAAATCATCTCTCGTGTGTGCCCAAAAATGAGGTCCATGAGGACTTGTTCCAACATCAAAGTCAGGCAACCATGGGTTGATTGGTTTTTTCCATTTGAAGACGGGTGTGGCATTTATTTACCTTTCTTCAGTTGTTGATACTTTCTCCTGAAATCCACAACAACCTTTTAAAGACAAGAGAAAGCAACTTTGAAAAGATATTGGCCATCTTTTTCAGCACCTTGGATGGAGCCTGTTGGGTCCCAAGGATTTGTGTGGATCAAATCACTCAGCAGTGGGCCTATACTTTCATTGTTCTACCTCCCTTCCACAGAAGTATGCAAGATAGAAGGTATATGCAAGGTGAGTCTTTGGGATGTGGGAGGTGTAGGAGAGGGGTTTTATTTGGAGGGGGAAATAAGGGTTGGTTGTTTTTGTTTGTTGTCTTGCTGTTTCACAAATTTTTGCATTTTTTCATTTTTTTATTAAGCAGTATCTTGAGGGCTTTCATCCTGTTGCTCTAACAAAGGCTATTCACTTCTCACATTTGCTATACAAAGGAAATAGAGAAAGAAAGAGACATAAAATTAGAAAAAAAAACAAACAGGAAAAAGGAAAATATACAAGACAAAAATCTGCAGACACATTACAAAAGGAGAAAGAAGGAGAAGAGTGAGCACATGTCAAACTATTTTGCAAGAGCTTAGTGGGAGAAGATCATAGAGCTGCAGTCATCCACCAGGCTTTGATAAAAAGAAAAACTAGAAAAAACTAGAGAGGTTGAAAAATGACTGAATGTGAGGCACAGTCACTTCAGTTGTCCTGAGTCTAATAATTCTGTCCTGCTTTGCTGTTTGAAAATGGCTGATAACATCAGTAGTGCCTGTCAAGCTCTTCGCTAGCTCAGAGGTTCAAATCATTTTTCTTTTCTCAAAACACAGAGATAAAGAACCACAAAAGGTACATTAAATAAAATGAGCAACCACCAGGCTTGGGTAAAATCAAGTGACAAAATGACAAACTTCCTGGAAAAAATTGCAGTAGCATTAAGAAAAAAATGTAGGAAAAAGAAATATAGACTAAAAATAATAAAGATGAATGTTCCTCTCAGCACATGCAGGTATCTCAACTTCAGGATTAACAGGAGGCCTAATCAGAGCTTTTCAGCATTTGACACCTGGGCATATTTACATATAGATGTATAAAATTACCTTGGACTTCCCCAGTTGTAAACCCTTAAAGTGAAAAGGCCATTCCCATTGACTGTCACCAAAACATCTGTAGAAGCAGACATAGAGTTGGTGCTGTTCTATATACCCTTTCCTATATTCATTCCTCTTATCACACAGAAGATGGTCTATGTCTGTCAGATCTTGTGGTAGAACAATCCTGGTGATCACTTTGGAGAAAAGGAATATAGGTATTCTGATGAATTTAGAACGTGAATCTATGTCCACATAAGCCAGAATTTACTGACATTTTAAAGTTCAAAATGGATATATTATCTAGGATAATATGGTTCATTATGTGCCATGAAAAAAATGGGAAATCACCCAAATATTTTGCATAATGACTTTTTTACATAACTTTCCAAACAGAGTAAAATGATTAGTCAATGCATGAGAAAAGAAAGGAGATAATACAGTTAAAAAAAATTTAAATAGCAATATATAAATGGTACATCACCCTTCTTATTCTGGAGAAAAAAAGTGGGTGTAATCTTAGTAACTAAAACCTTAATTTTAGAATAGACATTTTAATCAGGATCACTTGCTTTTAGCTTGTAATGACTTACCTTTTAGTACTGCCTCCATATAATCCTCCCATTGTATACTTACTCAAGAGGAACCATTTCTCTTTATTTTTATAATGACCTGTTTTATTACAAAAGTTGGTTCAAACATAAAACTGCTGTTTGATGCAAATATTAGCATTACATTGAGAATATAAAATATCCCGTAAGTGCAACCAATTAACAAGGTGGTTTATTTTAAACCTTTTTGTTGTATTTTACAATAATTTGTAAGAAAAAAAGAAGAAACACAACGTCTTTTAAATACAAATTTTAAAAAATTGTGGAGATTTCTTAGCCATTACTATTTAGTAAAAAGTTTTTTTTTTTGCATGAAATAGAAGTGTCAAATGTTAAGAATGATGAAATCTTTAAGTACTTTGCTTGCTATCAAAATGATTGCTCTTGCAGCATTGCATTGTACTAGTCTGAACTTGGTTTAAAGCAAACAGTTAGAGTTTCTTTTTGAAATTTCATGTAAAGCAGAAGAAGAAAAAAAGCTTTAAGAGGTAAGAGTATTAAGACTCTTAAGAACAGTTATACCTTAATTGTCAATTTCCATTCTAGCTGCCATTTTATTTGATCCCTTTGTCCTTCACAAGATCTGTCACAGGCAGATTTTCCAAAACTCTAAAATGAATTTGTCCTCAAGTATTAAAAGTGCCACCAAGCTGTGGTGATCACTACAAAGCTCTGTCATGTTAGAGAAACATGTTTTACCTCTAAGAATAGAAGTAGACAATCCAAAGCCTACTGAAGGAAAGAACTGTCATTATTCGTAATTCTATCTTTGAGAAATAGATGAGAGGTGAAATAAACAACATGGTAGTGATGTCAGACATAACTCTAAGGGATATTCCAAGATCCTGCAGTCACAGGACTGTAAAAGATGCAATAAAGCCATGTCTGAAATAAGACATTTCTCTTAGGGTGAGACAAGCTAAACCAAGATTAGTGCTTAAAAGCTTCAAATCTATGTTGAAATTATATAAAGTTTTGGCACCTATGCCAGTAAAATGTAAGCCCATTACTTGGTCCTTGTTTTAGAAATTTAAATTTAGGAGTGCAGATGACAGACACCAATTTAGGTAGTACAGAGAGAACAATTCTTTACAAGTCTAGCCTAGATTTAGATATGACATGAGCTTAATTTCTTTAATTTTGTTATAATTCCTGATTTTAAAATATCTCTCAGACAGGACTATTTGTGTCTTTAACAGCCAACTAAGTGGTCCACAGGGCAGGATCCCAAGTTTCTAATTAGCCTGGACTTCAGAAACCAAGGGCATAAAGACAAATTCAGCAAAAATCCAAAAAAGTGACTTAGAGAAAGTTTGCTATCTATAGGGAAAAAAAATGGATAGTTATTATGGAAGATTAGGTATTATTTAATCCAAACTACTATTATTACTATTTTTATTGTTTTGTGTTTTCTATATCTAAGCAACACTGACAAAAAAGGGAATAGGTAATTTAGCAATTTGTGAAAATTTACATTTGTTGTAGACCTTTATTATGACATGATGAGGTATACATGACAACTTCTTCCAAAAAGAATTTTCCCAAGGAAACTGAGTGTGGCAGAAAGCAAAGAAAGATGATAAGATGATCTGCCTATCAGACTGAGTCTTTTCTCATAATAAGTCCAAATTTTGGGAAAAAAATCCCCCCAGTTTCCTGTCCTTTTCTTAATTTTCATAGACATTATAAACTGCTTGTTTGATTTGTTGTCATAACCAAGTTAAGCAAATGTTTTTTGATCCTCTTAAAATCTATGCCACAGTAGCATTATTAGCAATAAGCATTAAAGTAGGCATCTTTTTGTGAATCTTTAATGGAGGAAAACAACTTCCAATTTGTTGTGGAAGCAGGCGAACCCAGTGGGAAGAAGTGACGATGTCTGATTCAGTTCAGAAGGCCGAATTATTTCTTTATTATAATTAGGATAAAATACATTAATATACTATATAAAAGGAAGATACTAAAAACTACATACTACTTTCTCCTACTCTATCTCTAATCTAACTAACTCGTGACCCTGCTTGCGAGAGTCCACACACAGGTGGATTGGATTGGCCATCAGGCTCAAACAATCCTCACCACAATCCAATCAAGTACTCACTCCAGGTAAAGAATTCTCCAAACACATTCCACATAGGAAAAACAAGGAGCAGAAATAG
>QUSF01000106.1:260517-270903 GCA_003676055.1 Chloebia gouldiae
ACAAGGAGCAGAAATAGAAATTGTTTTCTCTTCCATTTCTCTCTGTGTACCTCTAGGAAAAATCCTAAGAGTGAGAGAAATGTCTTGCCACACCAATTAGTCCAAGTATATTTAAAATTGTAGTGGACACCTTTGTTCATTTCTGAATAGCAGCTGGCTGTCTGTACACTGCAGGTGCCATCTCCGCTCAGAGCTGCCTCTCACATGCTGTCATGAACATGCTCATGAGCAAAACAAAGTTAGCTGCCAATTTGGCGCTCAGAAAACAAGTGTGACTCTGTTCTCTGTGTTTCTCACAGTGACAGTTGTGCACTGTTGTAGTCACAGGGCTCTGGCATGAGAGGAAAACAACATTTTGGCTGCTAGAGGCCAGGATGCTTTGTGCAAACTAACACTGACACCAGTTGTCAAAAGAAAGTACTTTTTCCCTCAATCCAGGTAAGCCAATCATGTATGCAAATTCATTTTTTATCAGTCAGTCTTGTACTAAGCCATGAAACACAGGTTCTTATACAATTCTACTACTGTAATTTTCTCTCTGAGTTTTGCTAAGCACTTCTTAAATCAGTATTAAGAACAGATATAAAATAATAATAATAATAGCAAAGAAATAATAAATGAGAAGAATGAAAGAGGTAATGTTACCTGCATCTAACTGGCTAACATCTAACATCAATAAGCTAGTGATGACTCAGTTAATGAGTTAATGAGATATACATTAGTTATGGGGTAATGCTGAACACCAATGCAGACGAATTTCATCGTGTCCCTGCAAGGATATGCTCCCTTTGTATCCACCCTGTGTTATGTAACTCAGTGAAATTTTGTTATTGGTTTCAACAGGATTAAAGTGAGATCAAACCCAGGAATTTTTGCACATTCTCATGGCAGAAAAAGCTTGTGGGGATTTTTTTGTATTTTGAAGATACAAGAATGAGCCAACCAAAAAATCCTTAGAAGAACAGCCTGGTACTATTCTAAAATAACATACTTAAGGAACACTAATTTTTATATTCACAACCGCTATTCCACTTAAACGTGTGACTCTGAGGACATTTACAGACATTTAAATGTTAACATTATTTAAATGTTAACATTATTTCATTCTTCAGCTCCAAGGACTCAAACTCCTCACCTCAATCCCAGTTCCAGGTTTCCTGTGAAATATGTTAGAGTCCAGAATTTAGGCTGTCACAGATTAATAATTCTCCACACAATAACTCTCTGCTATGCCAAAAAGGAGTTCAAGATGCATCACAACAAAGGCTGTGATGCCTGTGATGAGAAGAGACTTGAAACTACTTGGCTTTACAGATAATAATTATTGATTTGATGGACTGAGAGGGTTAGAGACTTAAGTGATCTTGACTGTTTAGTCTTGTGATGGGACATTTGCCAAGGATCTTGGTTGTGGTCTTTGCTCCAATACATTTTCAGTTATTTTACATTAAATAACCCCTAGCCCTTTGCGTTAACCCTGTATCGAATAGTTAGTCAAGCAAGATATGAGCACTCATGAATGCTGTCATAACTAGGCTTCAAAGACATGATCCTTTTCACAACACTTATCTAGGCCAATGACCTTAAATCATTTAAAATATGCTGTATCTGGACAATGGGGTACCAGCAGCTTCTGGAGTGTCAAAATTTTGGTCTTCTTTCATAAAATCTTTCTGCTGACAAACAGGGCTCTTAACAGTTACAAAAGCTTCCTTATATTTGGGAAGCATATAATGCTCATGTGTGAAAAGGCTTCAGCAGCTCAACAGATGCTCTTACAATGTTCTGGCAGTCCAAAACACTGTGCATATTAGACACTCAAGTAACTGCCTGGTACAGTCTGCCATAATGAATTAACTTACCCTGAGAGTTTGTCATATTATTAAGAATCGACTTAGGCAAGATGAAAGTATTAAAGAATATGTGTTTGCAAAACCATTATGATAATGCAATAAGAGTTTGTTCTGGTTTGAAAGCAAAACCAGTGAGAGACTCCAAGTCAGAAATACAATTTATTGGGAAAAGGGGAAAAGGACAAAAATACATGCAACAATACAAAGGGAAAGACCAACGACAAAGTCAGAACACAACCTGGCCAGCGTGCTGGCAGCAGTCCAAATTGGAGTAGCTGCAGTCCTCTTGGGATGGCAAATGTAGTCCCTGTGGCCTCTCGGAGAACCTGTGAAAAGGCTGACTCCTCTGTCCAGAAATCCCCAGTTTATCCAGGTTGGAATGCCTAGTTCCTCCCCCCTGGGCAGAGCATCTCACAATGGGTCATTATGAGTCACGAGGTGTGTCCTTAATCACCGGCTCCTGGACAGTGTTATCTCTGAGTCATGTGGCAAGGCACTGATGGGGCTATTAACAGCAGATAAGGAAAACTGTCCCAAGGCAACTCCTACTCAGATGGTAAATAGGAAAACTTTTTTTTTAATCTTGGACAGAGTTAAAAATATATGATTAAGATTTACATTTAAAATTTAAGCTATGTTTGTGAGGTTATACTACTAGCTCTAGAAGTCATACAAAGGTGTAATGTGCTGATCAGTTATGAATATTTCCTATTCTCATAGTGAAAGAAGACTACTTCATAGAGCATCTCTGATAAACACCTAATTTATCCCCCAAAACAATGGCATACCAAAACTCATTTGTCCTTCACAAGAGATAAAGAAAAGCAGACGTGTGATGGGGCAGTGACGCAACACATGGTAGTGCAGGGCATTCTGTTATTTCCTTTCTAGTCTCACCTTGCCTTGACTCGTCTCCTCAAGAAATCTTAAGATTTAATTACTTTATTTTAATCAGACTCATCCCAGTGCCTGGCCTGTGGCTGTTTTCCTCCACATACAAGCCACATAGAAAACAGGAGTATTCCTTTGCAAATTGGATGTCATGAGAAATATTGATTTACAAGTTTCTTTCAATATTTTGCATGTTTGGCTTCTGGGAAGCTTTATATGAATACTTAAACCCTGATGTGACAAAGGTTGACTGCTTTTCTAGATCTGGAAAAATCTCTCTGGGCCAGAAGGTTTTAAAACAGAAAGAAGAAAATGTATTATCACCTATTCTTTGAGGGTAAATTATCAGTCGGAATAACAACAAAATAGTTTTATTCCACGCTTGCTCAGGGGAGGGATAGTAAGTAGTTACACATTCTTCGTAATCAAATGACAAAATATTCAAACTATTTAATAAAGGCAATCCAAGTCAGAACATTACAAGAAAAATAATATTTCCTTTAGAAAATGAAACAATCAAACTTCTAGTGTGAGTTCCAGGAGATGTGTAGGCACTTATTCCCCAGAAGACACAGTCTTCCCTAAAGGCTATGAAAATAAGTGGCAGAACTAAGTGGCAGAACTAAGTGGCATGAAATAATAAGATTTAAGACATATTAGTTTCCACAAGATTTATCATCTATAATGACTCCCAATCAGAGCTCTTGCATTCATGAATCCCACTTCAAGATATTACACATGGTGTGCAGTGCCTCGCTCACAACTATGATAAAAGTAATCTACATCTTTGAAGACGCTGCAAAAGTTTGTAATGTTTTTTATGATTTTATTCCCACATAGTTGGTGCCATGAGACTGCAAAACCAGGGACTGTAAGCTGTTCATGGGATTTTTGAGATGTAGCATTCAGGATGCCTTTCTTCTTTGATTAATTAAAGAAAAAAACCCAAAGAAATGGAGAGAAAGAAGGACAGAGAGAGAAAAAGAGCAAGCAAATATTAAAGAAACTCAGTTCAACTAGCAGAGGAACAAATTTACTCCATCCCAAGACACTGCAAAATGTCTTTCATGATTACTTCACCTCTCAATGCCATCAAGAATTCATTTTCATGCCAAGCTAGAAAAACTCAACCCACTCAAGAGTGACTGCACAGAAGGACAGAGATATGTTATATCCAAAATCTGATAATTTTTTACACATTCAAATCTCCAGATTTACAGTGATTTGAACAAAATGGTGACTGATTCTGACAGCAGCTCATTCCTCCAAATTGTACTCAATGATATGAATCAGTGACTCGTGACCCTGCTAAGCTGGAGAGCTCTAATCAGGAAATTGCCAAAATCTGGAGCTAATTTCAGACATGAAAATTCTCTTTCTTTTCATGTGCACTACTGCTAGAATCTGAGTGAATCTTAATGAGTTAAGAGATATTATTTGTATAATGTTGGTATGCTTAGATCACAAATTTGTACTGCAAATTTGCAAGTAAGTCTTTGGTTTTTTTTTTGTGATTTTCTTTAACATCAGCAGGATAAAGTGGTTGCTGATCAGTAACATAGGCAAAAAAATTTTGCGAGTTCACTACTTCCTTCAGGCAACAGCCTGTATCAACAGAGCATTGGAAGGAGTCCAGAGGAAGTTGGTTCTCTAGGGATTTAATCTCTGGTGATCAGGAAAAACTATTTTTACTTCACATCTGAAATGAAAAATTTCATATTCATGCTATTACATGTATCATCTGATCATGAATTCCAAGACCTATTTTTTGCTGCTTGTGTAGGTGCTAGAATAAAAAAAAAAAAATCTCTCTGAATGTGTCTACAAAACTGGTCATGAGGTTCCATACAGATCACATGTTTCAACTCTTTTCCTTTTACTTTCAGTATGGCAAAAGATAGCAGGAATTTTAAATATATATTTCATTAGAACAGGAAGTCACATATACTCTATCTTATTCCAAAGGAAATATATCCATGCTCAATAGGTAAAAATAAAAAGTAGAATATTTGAGAACAAGTTCTCCAGTGATTTTTTTAGGAGTAGGCATTTTTATCAGACCCTCTTTTCAAGTTCTTTATTTATTGTCATTCCACACTGACTCCTGTAAAGCAGCGAAAGCTGTTTTCTTCTCACATATCAGGCTAGGCTTGGGATGAGCCCTGTACAGCAATCAAGCAACACTGTGAAGGAAACAAACCACAGTGCTATACAATTCTGTACAGTATGAAATGTGAACCCCCATCTTGAAAATTGTGTCCTTTCTTGTAAATTCTGATAGTAACATTGTCATATCCTCGGCTACATCTAAAGCAGTGTGGCCAGCAGGGCAAGGGGGGGGATTCTGCTCCTGGCCTTGCTCTGCTCTCTGGTGAGACCACCTGGAGTGCTGCATCCAGCTCTGGGGTTCTTAACACAGGAAGGACACGGACCCGGAATGAGTTCAGATGAGGGACACCAACTTGATTAGAGTGTGGAGCACCTCTTCTAAGAGGACAGACTAAGAGTATTGGGCTTGTTCAGCCTGGAGAAGAAAAGGTTTCAGGGTGACCAAATTATGGCCTTCCAGCACTTCCAAGAAGGTGTCAGCATTGGTACTTGGCACCAGTCAATGGTGGATGGGAACTGACTGTCACTGTCAGTTTATCATCCTACTGTAACATGTTCATACCTTCTCTCTGTAAGTTCTCACAGGCAGCTCCTTGCAACACTGATTCCTTTTCTCTTCCTTCCATACAGCTGACTGACTTCCTTCTGTCCCTAGCATGACCGCCTGACCCTTCCTGTCCCTTGCAGCACACACTAACCCTTACTGCCTGACCCTTACTTCTCACAGCAGCACAACCAATTGATTCCAACTTTCCTCTCAACCAGCTAACCCACTCTTTTATAACACCCAACCTTCTTGGGCAATCTTTATTGGACACAGATGTGATCTATTAAAAGCAAGGCTGTTCCTACTCTGTGGTAATTATAGTACAGCTGCAACTCCTCAGGGGTGAGATTGCCTTCAGTACTACCTCTATTCTCTCACAATCCATTCTCCCACAGATGGGAGTCTACCAAAAAGATAGAGACTATTTATGAGACCATGTAATGACAGAACAAGTGTGAATGGTTTCAAATTGAAAAAGTAGGTTTAGATTAGATATAAAGAAAATAATCTTTAGAGTAAGGGTGTTGATGCACTGGAACAGCTTGTCCAGAGAAGCTGTGAATGCCTCATGCCTGAAAGTGTTAAAGGCAAACTTGGCTATATCTCTGAACCACCTGTTCTGGTAGAAGCTGTCCCTGCCCAATGGGAGTGGGGCTGGCACTAGATGATTTAAGGTTGGTCCCTTCCAAGCTGAAGTATTCTCTGATTATCCATGACATGAAAAATCCATTTACATAAAACTCCCACAAGAAAGAATGTAGCTGACAGTGTTCTAATAGCTGAGATATGGTTACAATAAACCTTTTTATTGTTAATCTTGGTTCTTTGGGACTAAAAATACTATTGCACTGCAGTGGATTCTAAAATTACAAAATTGGTTCAATTTTTTTACCATGAAGAAATATAAAAATTAGGTGGTTAAATCTATTGGCATTTTAACTTGGAAAGTTAATAGTTCCATTCTATTCCCATGAATAATCTGAAACCCCTCTTATGATTTTAAATACGTGGAGAAATTAATGTGATTCTCATAGATGAGGTTTTAGGTGCAAAATAAAAGAAAGAATGTGTAGAAAACAAAATCCATCCCTTTATGCATAGCTTGTTCTTTCTGTTTCAGCATTATGTGTGGGAAGGGACAAAGCCTGGGTTCCAGTTATAAGCAGAGGAAGGGTGTGGATTTCCTTGAGGAAACAAATGCTAATAGGATTCCTCATTCTGCTCTAGCAGGTGTCAGCTACCACAAACCCCATCTGAAATGTTTCTATACCAATGCACAAACGAGGAGCAAACAAGAGGAACTTGAATCTTTGGCCCTATCTCAGAGATTTGAGACCATTGGCATAAGCAAAACCTGGTCCTGTGGCTGAAGTGTCAGGTTGGATGGTTACAGGCTCTTTGGAAATGGCAGACAGGGTAGAAGAGGCAGGGAGGTGACGTTGTATGTAAAGGAAGGGCTGGACTGTATGGAGCCCATGGTGCGCAATGGCACAATTGAGAACCTCTGGTTAGGGATTAAAGGACAAGCAACTAGTGTGGATGTCATTGTGGGAGTCTACTGTAGATCACATAGCCAGGATGCTGACACTGATTAATTATTCTTTGAGGAACTAAGAGGCGCCTCTAAATGAACTGCCCTTGTAGTTACGGAAGAATTCAGCTTGCCAGAAATTAACTGGGAACATCACAAAACTGACACAAACAGTTACAGAAGGTTCCTAAAACACCTAGATGATAACTTCACGGTACAGGTACTAAGGGAGCCAACTTGGAAAGATGCATTCCTTGATTTGTCTCTTGTTAAGGTCTCCTGAGGGAAGTGGTGGTTGGTGGCCATCTTGGCCACAGTGACCACAAAGCAATTGAGTTTAAATATCATCTGAAAAGAGGAAAAGTGCCACCAAAACTTGAGCTCTGGACAAGAGGAGAGCAGACTTCAGACTGATCAGGGAACTAGTGGGTAAAGTCCTTGGCAAAGCATTTCTGAGACTTGTAGGGCCCCTTAGTGCTGGTTATATCTTAAGCACTGCCTCCTAATGGCACAGGGGCAGGCAATTCCAAAATGTCAGAAGTTAAGGAAAAAAGGCAGAAGGCTGTGTTGACTGAGGAGGGACCTTCTTTTGGCTATAAGGCAAAAAAAAACCCAAAAAGGTGTATTCCCAGTAGAAGCAAGATGAGGTGATATAGAAGAAACACAGAGATGCTGCTTGCCACTATAGGGATAAAATTCATGTGGTCAAAGCTCAATTGGAGCTGCAGCTGGCCAGAACTGTGGGGGACAATAAAAAGAAGTTTTTTTAATATAAGTTAATGGCAAAATGCAGTGCACAAATAACATTGCCCTGTTAGAGGATGGGGATGGTCACTTCACAAATGTGGACATAGACAAGATGGAGTTGTTAAATTCTTCCTTTGCCTCTGTTTTCAACACCAGTGATGGACCAAGGTGGTGTCAGTGCCTTGAGCTGGAGGACCATGGCTGTGAGAATGATGAACTTGCAGTTGACACAAATGTTGTGAGGGGTCTGTTTTTCAGCTGGATCCCTGTAAGTCTCTAGGACCTGAATGGGTTCCTCCAAGACTACATAAGGAGTTAACTGATTATATCATGAGGCCTCTCTCAATGACTTTTGTATGGTCTTGAGAATCTGGAGAGGTCCCTATTGGCTGGAAGTGCTTTCATCACAAGATTTAGCAATATTAGTTGGAGTTACTAGTGCTTTCTACAGTCTGATAGATGTTTCTCAGGGCAAGTACAGAAAAGAAAAATATTGTTATTGCTTTTAATATAGTTTTGAGTTCTTTCACACATATATTGTGTGCATTTACTCTTATTTAAGAAAAAGCAAGTCAGAACACAGTGTTTTAAGGAACCTTGACCTAATGTGGGTCTTCTCCCTCCCTGCAAATTTATTTTGTTTTGTATTTAAAGAGAAATAAATTAATTTTTTGGTAATCATTTCTTATATCAGTACTTGAGAGAAAATTTTGCATGTGGAGGATATTGACATGTCAAAGATAGGTCAATCTAAAACAGTGCCATAGAACCAAGCCAATAAACAGTGCCTGTCTGCCTCAAGAATATGAAGATGGAACTTCACCAAAACACAGAATTTGGTCTTATTGCTGAGCTTAAGTACAGAACAGACTGAGCAACAGAAATGCAAAGCCAGGGACCTCATAAATCAGAAGAGCTGGACAAGACAGAATGCACGTCAAACCAATATAATCAATGCTACGTTCTTCGTTTATTCAAGAGAAGAGGGGAGTTTATATACACTTCTATATAGTTTACAGTTTACAAAGGCACTCTGATTGGCAAGCTAACATTGTTTAACTTTGCCTTAAGGTGGTCAGGCTTTTCACACTGCATTTCTACTCTAATTCACACTCGGATAGCTCATTACTTTGTAGTTACCTTAACATAATTTCTAACTGTGCCACAACGGAATTCTTACTGCATCAAAGGCTTCTAGGCTCCAGCAAGGCCGCTTATCAGGGGCCTAGTCTGAGGGGTAGCTCAGATCTCACTCCAGACATAAATCATGCCCACTCTCTCTTAGAAATTCTGTAACAGAAATGGTTTAATAATACTTGACAAAAACCAATGAAAAGCTAAAGGAGCAAGAGATAGCAGAAGTCATTGTTCTTAATAATTATAGATTTAAATTATTTTAAAAAGATGTAGATTTAAGAAAAATTTAAACAGCTTTCCCTTTTGGTTAGCAATTTTCAAATAAATGTTTTCTAAAAACTTATAATAACCTATAGTGTATTCACAAGTCTGGTGTAAATTTCACTACTATTGATAAACTTCCAAATGTAAAAATTATCTAACAAACACCAGAAAGTTTGGCATTTCACAGATACACATAGAAAAAGGAAAAAGATATTCTAAAACCTTTGTGTTTTGTCTAAATTTCCCTTGAAGTCAAAGATTTAATTAAGGCCTGATATTCTTTAAGAAAACTGAATTCATTGGGAATTCAGATTGTTCAAACTCTCTGAAAAATCAAGCACTTGCCAATATGAGTATATTTTAAGAGAGTATTTCAGAAGGAAGTATTCCCCTCTTTCCTCCACCTCAGTGATTTGCTTGATTCTGATTCTCTTGATTGTGATTCAGACTTGATTCTGTCAGGCTCTCTGTTTCCCAAAATGTCAGGAGTCCATATTGCCTTAATACTAAGATGTGGAACATCTCTAACTATTGTTCTGGTGAGCTACAAAAACCTGCCCACAAAATAACTTCGCCAAGAACTTTAGACTTATGAAATCCTTGGGAGCTAGTAATTTCAAGTTCATTGCTCTGCAGGGTTGCTCTGTAAACAATACTGAATTCTCTGCCTTTGTTGATTGCAGAAGAATAAACATATGGCTAGGTTTTTATTTGTTGAGAGTTGGCAGTACTCATTACTAGGGATGAATATTAGCAAAGTGGTATTTTTGTTTTCTTGCTTTGTTGATTTAAACAATATTGTCCTGGTTCCAGTCAGGACAGGATTAGTTTTTGTAGTAGCCAGGAGGAGACATGGGTAGGACACGGATGTTATTGCACACCACCCCATGTCATTGCTGGAGTTTCTTCTGGGGGGAAGGGGTTTCTTCCAGTCAGGGTGGTGTGGCTGTGGGTGGGTTGTGAGCTCTTCAGCGACCATTTTGCATGTGAATCGCTCTTTGTACACTTTTGTTATTAATATTGTTACTGTTACTGTTTTTTTTTCTTATCTCATTGCTATTTCCAGTAAATTGTACTTATCTCAGCCTATGATGTTTTCCATTTGTGCCTCCAATTCTGCTCTCCATACTGCTATGGGGAGGGGGATTGCAGAAAGGGGGAAAGAGCAGTGCATGGTTTTTGTTGGAGCAGTGAATTGGAGAATACCACTCCTAAACCAGAGCAATTATTTAAAATTGTTGCACTATCACAATTTAAAAGAGGAAAAGGAAAAGGAAAAGGAAAAGGAAAAGGAAAAGGAAAAGGAA
>QUSF01000106.1:270913-326554 GCA_003676055.1 Chloebia gouldiae
AGGAAAAGGAAAAGGAAAAGGAAAAGGAAAAGGAAAAGGAAAAGGAAAAGGAAAAGGAAAAGGAAAAGGAAAAGGAAAAGGAAAAGGAAAAGGAAGGCGGGGCAAATCATCAGGAAGATGATAAGAAAAATTTCTGAGCAGAACCGTCCTTCTCCCAAACATATGCAAATATGTAGCAAGCCACTTAGTAATGCTGGAAAGAAGAAAGAATATGATGATAATGACATGGCCTGCAGCTTTTTGTTAATGAGAACATCTAACAACTATCACAATGAGAAATATTTTAGTTACCCATATAGTGAGTGTCCTGGTTTAGGGCAAAATCTGCGAGAAAACCTCCAAAGGGGTTCTTCTAGAAAGCAGATTCAAGCAGCCCCTCCCCCAACTTGTTTGGGAAAATATTTTCTTGGAGAAAAGTGGAAAAAAACTGTTTATTTAACAGGCAAAGAATTCACCAGCAGAAAAAAAACCTGAACAATATTAAATAATAAAGCCTCTCACCACTCTGAAGAGATGACAAACTCAGCAAGTTCCCTCCATGGGCTGTACCTCAGCTCATTCAGTCTCTCTTCAGTCCCTCCAGCGCTGGAAATGCCGCGGTTCAGGCCCAGCCCGGTGGGTTACAGGTGTGAGCTACTGTTGCTCCTCTGGGTGTTCAGTCCAGAGCAGGTTTAAACAGGTCCAAAGGAAAAGAAAAACCTCAGTCCAGGGAACTTCTCTGCCTCAGCTAGCTAAAAACCAACTGAAAAGCAATGGAGAGCTCTGTCCCACTGTCTGTCTGTCCACAGACAAAATAGTCCAGGAGAAAACTTTACTCTCAGAGCCAGTCTTAAGGTACAAAACTTATTTCTGGGCTAAAGAGATGGATGGGGATACCAGCATTATAAAGTCACCCCAGAACAGCGAGTTATTGACATATTTAAACGGCAGACAGAGGATGGTAAGGAATAGCTGCATAGCACCTGCTACTTCCTGCAGTGAATTGTGATGATATCAAATGAAAATAAAAAACATTAGCCTGACCACAGGATGTTTTTTCAAGTGTGTTAATACTTGAAAATATAATATTATGAATATCTATGAGTTTATTTTACAGAAGGAATGCAGGTTACCTTTTTTGACAAAGAACCTTTCAGCATAGAATTACATTCAGGCTATACTGTTTTTTACTACATTAGCAATGTGTTAATGCATTGTGTAAAAAGAGAACAAATGCACATTTAAAATTAAAGGTACCTAGGTTATTATCACAACCTATAACATAGGTTATTACCTTTTGGACATAGCTTTTCTTCAGCAACCCCAGTGCTTTCTGAAGCATAGATATTTTGGATGTATCCACAGAAACTGAACAACTTAGGAATTGCCCAGCTTATGAAAGGAACTTGCACAGCCAGATGGTGCTTATGTCTGGGATTTCAAATTTTATGGCAGATGTTGATGAAAGTACCACAACTGCTTCATGCTCACACAAATTGAGCCATAACTGGGAACTCTCATGTTGTACATCATAATATCCCTGGAAAGCAGAGCACTTTCACAAGTTATTTGTAGAGAAGGCTTTTTTTAGGTGCCAAAAGTAGAGAACTTATAAGAAGAAGGGGGAAAAAATTACAATGTGTTCAAACTGAAATTTGGCAGAGAAAGTTTTTGGAAAGTCAGCAAGTGTCTGGAGACAGAACAATGCATACAAAAAATCAGCAGACAACATCACAGAACATTTAGTCCCTAGATTCAAAGGTCAGATATTGAAGTGCTCCCTGCTTGTGGGAATATAGAGAATGACATTCAAATTGATTAGAAGTGATTTCAGCAAGGGCATTAAATAATTATAAGACTATAAGACTATAACTAATAATTATAAGACTATCTTTGTGAAGACACAAAGATAGAAACAGAAAAATTAGAAGCCATTTCACAAATGTTGTGAGAAGGCATGACCTCTTCTTAGTTAGGAAGAATATTATGGCTTGGTAGTGAAAAATAGTCACATCTGTTTTGCTTACTGCATCTCACACACATTATGGTCCTCAGTAAGATAAACTTAAATAATTATATGTATTAATGTTCACAGAATTTTGGGTGACAAACTACATTAACATCGATGCTAACAAACAACTTTATTTGACAGCTGACTCAATTGCTACCTTAGTATCGACAGTGGGGTGTCACAGAATGAGCTGCTTCAATTCACAGAATGAGTGTTCCAAGATGCCATGCTTTAGGTCATTTCCCCATAATGGATTGCAGTAAAAGGGAAGTTTTTATTTTAAGTATTTTCATAATGGACCTTCATAGCACATTACCATAATAGTGTGACTACTCAAGTCAGATCAAGAATTCCTGGAAGGATTGACGACTGACAAAAATAATGATTCATTATTTGCAAATATAAGAGATCTTTCAGGTTATGTAATCCATATTTTATGTCTTCCTTGTATATAAACACAGTAAAATCCAGCACATATTCTTTTCTTAGAAGCTTGTTACTGCACTGCCTTTGCACTCACTGCAGAAGAATGGCATTAGTAATGCAAAAGTCCTGGGCATAGGAGCTCCTTTTTCTGCTAGCACTGGCACAGTTGTTTGCAATACAGTGAAGTTAAATGACTTTGTGAACTCTCAGCATCTCAGTATTATATCTGGAAGCAGCAAAGTTTGCAAACTCTTCTCAAAGTGATGGAATCTAGAGTACAGTCTAGAGTAGACTGTAGAAACAACAGACTGGGTCCATGTGATGCACACTATCGTCAGCAACACACATAAATTTTGCTGGAGAATCCTTGAAAAAGCATGAGGTGCAAACTAGCCTCTGGCCGTATGGAAGAGAATGACAAAACCTATCTTTGAAGTTGAAAATATCCATGCTTAGCATTGCTAAAAAAAAAAAAAAGCATGAAACACATTGAAGTTCAAAATACTTAAAAGAAAGACTCCAGCTGATATTTACTTCGATAACCACCTGGTAATCTCTTGAGATTCTTGAGATTTAGGTTTTTTTTTGAGAGTGCACTATAAAAAATAGAGCTCCTGTAATCTTCCCATTTTTTTTTCTCTAACAATATATGACTTTAGCATATTTAGAACTTAAAACTGTTACATTTGACAACCAGCTGCAGAATCTGCACTGTATGCTTACACAAGAATGTTTTGTGTTCATGTTTTAATCAGGTGATTTAGATCAATTCTCTCTGTAATCCAACGTTACATAAAATGGGAAAATGGTGGGGGGGAATAAGCGATCATTTCAGATACCTTCTTCCTAAAGGGATAATATTTCATATGCAAACATAACCATGTTTTATCCATTTTCTTCCAAAAATAGCACAAGAAAAGCTCAGAAAAGTCCTACTTTTCTGAATTTAGCATTTACTTAGGTTTGTAAACCTCAGGATTTTTAAACCCTTGTACCTCTAAGCTGTTCACTTAATGTTCGTCATATCACAATTTTCAAAAAAAAACCTCTTACATTCTGCAAAATTACATATTTTTATACTTTTGCCTTTACCGATAGCTGAAGACTATTTTTCTTTTATTCCTCCCCATTCTATGGCACAACCTCTTTTCCCCTTCAACATTCAAACCACTTCTCTCTTTACTCCATATTTCCTTCCCAACTCCTGTGCAACAGTATTAAGTGCAGAATGGAATTGTACTGAACACATTGCAACCATCTCTGGGTGTCTAGGGGAGGGAAAAATTGATCCTGAAATCTTTCCTGAGGCAGTAGCAAATCAAGATGTACATTAGGAGACAAAAAAATTTCTTAGATTCTGAAGCAAGAGAATTCATCCAGCATAAGTGACTTCAAAACATATCATCATCACATCAGTTCTGTAGCACAGCAGAATCCTCTACATTGTGTATAAGCAGATGATTTGCTCCTACACCTATTTTAAGAAATTTCCTCAAAAGAAGAGAGTGCAAACACCATTCTTAATCTGTGTATACTATGTAATGTAATGGATACAGGGGCAACAGAGTATTTAATTTCACTGCTTTATATTTTACTCTTAATAATTTTATAATCTTAGACATGTCTCTCTAGCTTGAGGCAGATTTCCCTTGTTTAGGCAAGACACATATACAGAATTCAAATTTGAGCAGAATTTAAATTTGTACTGTCCATATTATGTAAATATTCAGACTACAAATAATTCTTCATGGATTTACACTCTCAGGATTTTTATGTACACACTTCAATATTAGGGATATCAGCTAAATGGGAAATTCAAAGCCTGCTGCTCTCTTGACTCATCCTGTTTGTTCTTCCACATGAAATTTAAACCTCTAATTTCTTGCAATGTTCTATTTTTACCAGTATTTCAGATATTATATATAATATATATACAATATACCATATATTAGCTGAAAGCTCATATAGACTTCCAAAGTGCTCATATTACTGTTTGATTGAAAGAACTTCCCTAGTTCTTCCTTCTGTCCGTGTTTTTCCAGTACACATGAACACAGTAAAATATTTTTCAGCTAATGTGCTCCATTAGCTGAAATATTGTGTAATGTAAATGGCAGACACCTACGCTAACTCAGCAAATGATGTACTATGGAATTCCTAATCTTGAGTTTTTTGTACTCATTAAATGCCATGAAACAAAGAAATGCAAGACCATACAAAATAGCTGTCAAAATTATACATAAATAAAAGTCGGTGCTTCATTGTTGTTTCTTAAACAGAGGAAGTAAAAAAAACGCACAAGAAGGTCTAGTCTTTAGTTATTTTCAAGACTGTAGAGACAGAAAGGAGGATGAAGATAGTCCCAATTTTATGTCTAGCCATAGACATAAAATTCAAGTTGTTCTATAGATTACACTGTATTGAAACAGTATATGGACATATAATCTATATATTAATATATAACTTCATGCCATCTGTGGATGTGCTAATTGATTCTTCCATCTACAAACCAAAACAAATTTGCTATTACTATATACTCTGCACCTGTATTAAGAGGGTACTTGAAATTACAATCTTTTAAAACTAGTAATTGGGCCTTCTCCACTTGAGAATGTTATTTCAATTTAATTTAAATAATTTTAAACATCTCTTAGTTCAGTTTTACCACATAATATATTCAAGTTCAAAGTGTCTTCTCTAGGGCCAAAACCAGAAAAATACTCTGACAACCTTCCTAATAGTCTGTAGTTTATTTCTTAGGTAAGTTTCTGCACAAAAAAACCATTTTTTATTTCTAGACTAAAGTACACAATTGAAAACTGCTGCTCTATCCTATATGGAGGTATTTCTTAAACTAGGTCTAGAGTAGTGTTATCTGCTCTTTACTGGTTGCCATGTCATACATCATTTAGTGAAATTTACAAAACTCTGTGGAACATATGATTTTAGAGGAATTTTTATCCATATAGGTCAGAGTTATTTTATAATAAAAAACCAGCAATTTTTAAACCCACCTTAAGGATAGTTCCAACATGCCTCAGCCACTGAAATGAGCAGGCTTAAATTTACATTTTGTGACTTTAAGTTATATAAATAAAACTGAGGTTTGAAGCAAATTCTATAATTAAGACTTCTAGTTTTTATAAGTTAATTTACCTATTAAAGAAATTGCATAATTTCATGTATGCAAATTTAAAAAATCAGTGTTATAGATATCAAAGTTAAATCTAAAGAATTTTAACACTCATTGCTTTTTTGTGTAATCCTACCAATTTCTACTCTTTTCTACTATATTTCCGACTTTTCTTATGTTAATCTTGCATTCCATGTAAACATCCTTGCCACTTTACACATTTTTACTGCAGTTGTCCACAGAGACAAGATGGATAAGTCAGATTCTTGTTTGGGGGGAGTGAGAGTGAAAGAGTAATTATTTTTTTTTATGAATGAAATAAAAGGATATTTGTATGTGTAGGGAGAGGTGCAAGGGGGGGGGTATTGGAGCAAGAACTTGAACCATACAAGGGATGCCAAATCCTCTTCTGAAAAAGATAAGATTCCTGCCAATGCTGTAAAATTCTGTTCAATATAAGCCTCTGAAATATCACACATTATATGTGAAGTTCTCAAAGTCTCAAAAGGTGGCAACTGCACAGAGTCCCTTTGCAACTCCTGTCTGCAAGTTTGCAGCGTGGGGAGCATCCCCACTGAATAAAGTGAGTGTTCTTTCTCCAGCACAGCATGATAATTAAATTTCAGTTATAATTTACCTGGGAAGGCTGTTCCAAATTCTTTATACTAAGGCCCATAAACAAGAACTAAGATAGGTGGTTTAAATGAGATAAGTGAGATCAAGACTGATAAAGAGAAACATTAGGGGGAAAAAAAAAAAAACAGGTTGGAAACTCCTTTAATGAAAAAGTAGTTAGGAGTTAGGGGGAAAAGTAACATTGGGTAGACAAGAAGGCAAGGGTTAAAGGGCAGAAGGCTTGTCCACGACAGAGTATATGCTCATCAAGAGACTGAGTCTAGAAACTTGCCTCTTGAAGCCTTAGCATGCTCCTACAGTCATTAAAAATCTGTGAAATCTATTGGAGAAATAAGTTATAACTTCATGTGTGATCCTGCTCAGACATTAAGTCTGACCTACTGCAGTGGATGACAAAAGAATTTAATTTAGTCCAGAATTATTTTAATTAACCAAAAAAAAAAACAAACCCTAAAATAAACCAAAAAACAAACCTTTAAAATCCATCCACTAAACAAACTAATGGCAAATATTGCTAAAGGGTTGCAGGTACCTGAAAAAGGCTTTCAGCACATTGCTACAAAATAACTGCTGTGTGCCAGCACAGACAACAGACCCTTCCTCATGATTTTTGCGTACTGGAGTTAAAACTTTCCAGATTATGTGTACTTTAGAGGTCCTTCAATAACTTTTGAAATGACTGCTAAATGTGACCATGAATGAGAGTTAGATACTCCCCAGAGGTAAACTTGAAAGGGTGAAATGAAAAGCAGAAAAATAACAGAAATTTCACAACAGCAACCTGTAATATTCTAGAATAAAAATACTTAAAATAAATTGTCAGTCCTAGCTGACACTTGGATCGTATGACAGTGTATAACTGTGCACCAGATTACCCACAGTTAAAATTATATGATTTTAGGGGAATTTTTATCCATTAAGGGACAGCAAGATTAAAAAATAATGATCAGGAAAAATAAGGCTCAGTCCTAGATCAAATGCAAGTTGTAGTCAGTCTTAAAACTTATGTTGTAACCCAAAAATTGCATACATGATTAAATAAGTCTGTCTATCTATCTATCTATCTATCTATCTATCTATCTATCTATCTATGTCAATGTTCTGCCTTGAGCCCATCAATGGGATGACAAAATCCTTGGTTTCTTCATTAGGATACAGGATTAGCAGAAATTTTTGTAACAGCTGTAGAGGGTCTAAACAAATGGATAAATTATAGATAGTGTCATAGAAATTTTTTTGTCTTTGAAAAATATATACCCAAATAGGTGGATGAATACTGAGATGCCATATATCAAAAGCTCACCCAGGAAAGAGTTTTATACTGCTTATACATGTTAAACAACAAACTGTGTTTGAACCATCACATAATAACTTTTGCCACAGGCAAGTTTCCTTAGTACTTTGAGCATCCAACACAGCAATTTAAATAGTTATCCTTTAACACAGTTTTCTGTGGGTGATACTACTTTACACATGGAGGCTTTAAAAGAATCCTGAAAAATACTTTTTATTAGAAAAAGCTTCCTTTATTTCTTTTCCTATTTGCAGAAGGCAAAAAAAATTTTTTGATGAAATACCTATTCAGAATGAATGTCAATAATTTTAAGGCATATAGCTGGTATTCCCTTGCACGTTATGCATTCAAAAAAAGTGAAAATTTCAGTAATTTGAATTCCATACTCAAAGATACATCTTGTTAAATATTGTTCCTATGCCTGTGGCATTTTTTGGACTTTGAAGCTGCTTTTTGAAAGACACTCTTTTCCAATTAAACAGAAGATCAAGGACAAAAAAGGATAGGTGTAGATCACTGTACTAGAAAATTGAATGTAAATCTGCTTCTAATATTGACTATAAAGTGAGAGGAAAATCTGACAGCTGATGAAGTTTTTCATAAATACTATGGTTATCTTTAAATTTCCTAAGAAAGCATACAAATCCATGAAATGCTATAGCTGAAATCTATTATTCTAAAATTTTGAAAATGATATGCACTTTGAATTAAACTATTGGGGTGGAATTCTCTTATCAAAAATCCCTGAGTAATACCATGTAAGTAACTATATATAAAAAGTAAAATAGTAAAACATCAAAGTAAAAAATATTGGCGAGTACTCAGAAAGTTTATTATCCCTCACATACTCTCATCCTTTTTAGCTGCAAAACCTCTGGTTTGCTTAGTTCTCTTTTTAGTGCATGGGGTTTTAAATTGCAGTGTGTATCCTCAAAATTACTATTTATAGTTAGAAAAACCTAACTAATTCATCCTTCCTTTTGTTGTAGAAAGACAGAAGAAACTGAGGTCTGGAGGGAAGATTTTTCATTTTACCTTCCTGCTGGACATGCAATAGTCTACTTCTAGCTTCTGCTAGTACAGCCATCTTTTCCAAATATATTTTTCTGTATGGCTTTCCATCAATGAGAGAATAACTTTAAAAATAAAACACAAAAAAACTTCACATCACCAAAACCAACCCAAAGAATTAATAATTAAAAACAAGCTAGATGTCTCCTCTTGCAATATTTTTGTATGTTGCTTCTGCCTTGATAGTTTGTGACACTTTGACAAAATCCTACATTAAACTGAAAGAGACCATGGGGGATAGTGGATTGCTTGGCATCTGCAATTAAATGTATATGGCGAGGAAGGAAATCAGATCTATAGCTTCAATTCATTTTTGTTTGCTATTCAATCAAAGGAAAAGCTGATATTGTCATTTCTGGTTCTGTTGTCATTTGACATGGAAGAGAATTTTCTCAGGTAGTCAAACCAATCAGTGTTGGATATTGGCACCTGGAGCGACCACTGAAGGCTGGACACGCCTCTGAGAACACAGGGGGTTAAAAGCAGAGAACTCCCAGGAGAACTGTCTCTTTGGTTCTGGTCATTGGAGAGTGCAGACCTCCCGTGCCCACCACTGGCTGGGTCAGGGAGGGGAAGCCATGTGGCCTAGAGAGATAGGCCAGAGGGTGAAGGGTCTGGAACCGAGCCAAATCCTGCTGACGGAAAGGTGGAAGAAGTCTGAGATGTCTTCGTTCTGCCTCACCCAGAGGGAAAGAGATAGAGAGCCTGAAGACACCTGGAAATTTGTTGGCAGAGATGAAGGAGAAGGTGGGGAGAAGGTGCCCAGCATAGGAGGTGGAGTCCTGGGCCAAGATTTCAGCCGTCCGGGGAGTCCGGGACTTTTAACCCTTTCCTGGGGAATGAGAGCTTTGTGAAATATTACTTCTCCTCAATTTGAAAGAAGAGACAGCCTGGGACCTGAGGAAAAGAAAGTTGGGGGGGAGATGATAGAGTGGCTTTTGGCTGGACTTTTCTTTTTAGCCATAGACAGAACCAATTTCTCCTCCTGCTTCAGCAACTACCAATACAGGAATGGAGTAAGCAGAGAAAAGCTGAGGAGGGTGTGATGATGCCCTCTCTCTTCAGGAAGATGAAGATCTCTGTTTTCACCCTTGGCCCCAAGGGGGATGAAAATGGGGGAGTCTGAGGTCCCAAAATGAGACACTGGACTGTTGTTCCTTTTGCTCCTTGGCAAAGCATCCTTAAAAGAGCCCTATGAGCAGTCTGTCCATGCACGGTGATGAGAGCACTGTGACATGGAGAGTGTCACACTGGCAGATTTTCTCCAGGCGGTGACATGTGTGACATGGAAACACAAGAGGTGGCAGCTCTGTTTCCTGGGGGTCTAGGGTGCAAGGGAGGTTCCTCTCTCCCTTGATGGGCTTAGTATTGATTATCTGAAGGGTGATGACTTGACTGAGGGTCCAAGTTTTGTCTCACTGTGGTTTGTTGGAGTTTGGCTGGGGAGAGGAGGAATGTTTTAGAAGGTTTTCTTTCTGGGTTTAGAGTGTGCGTGTCTCTTATAGTAGTAGTAGTTTAATAAAGTTTTCCCTTTGTTATTAAGCTTGGGCCTGCTCTGCTCTGTTCCTGATCGTATCTCACAGCAATCATTTGGGGGTTTGCATTTTCATGGGGGTGCTGGCATTCCACCAGTGTCAAACCATGACAGGTTCCCAAAGTAAAAATTAAGCTTTGTACAACTTGAAAGAGAGCAGAAGCTCCCCTTTCTTTCTTATATGGCCTACAAAGTGAATAATATTATCAGTCTTAATCAATGCCTAGAAACTTTTTACCTTATAACTGCTCACAGTTTTTGTAAATATGAATAATGATTTTTAATTTGTTGGTAGTGGAATTGCTCTTCTTCAAAATTATTAGAGATAAGGCTCCCTAGAAACACCTTAAAAATCTCTAAAACTTGTCACCACTTGCAGATATTTTAATCTAGAGTTTTATAAAAATTTACTTCCATGGACAACAATATTGTAATAGGCTTGCATGGTTCTAGGATTTTGAAACACTAGGAATCCAGATTCTATTAGATGAATAATTTTATTTTAAATAGCTGATTTTTTTATCAGGTTTAAAAAAAAAAAAAGGCGTTCTTGGGAAAAATGGATTGTGGTGTGTTGTGTGTGAGCCTTGAAAAAGAAGCAAAGTCAAATGCACACAAGTTCTTCGGCCCAGAAATCTTTCTTTTGCATAAAAAATATACTAAAAACCAGCTACATCCCCTAGCTGCTGGATTTGTTACATAGACAAGAATTTGGAAATCATGCAGCAGGAGTGTGACTGTTTTCGGGACTCCTGCTTAGATTTTGGATAATATGCAGCTTATGCTAAGGGCTGAGGTAAGCTGGGAGCAGTACCACCATGTCAAAGTGGGGGCAACATGTATTCAGGACCTTGGCCAGGAAGGGAGAAAGATGATTATGCAGTCACCATCTCCTGTGCTTGCTGTCTCCAACAGCTATAATTCTGTGTATTGGTTTTCTGACAGTTTCTCTAGACTCTGCTAACTAAAGGAAAAAGTATAGACCACACTTCCAAGCTGGAAAATATATCAGCTTACCCAAAGGAGTTTTTGAAGCAGATCCAGCAGCAGCTTGAACACTGAAGGTTTTGTGCTTCCCAGTATGTTACAGAGAACACCCACACCATGATGGGGGAGGAAGGATGAGCAGCCTTGCCATCAGCTTGGTAGCTTTTTTGTGCATAGGTACATAAGCTGCAGGTTAGAGAATAGCTGTATTAGAAATATGAATTAAGTGATGAATCACTGAATTTAGCTATCAGAGAACTCTGTACAAAAGGAATTGAGCCCTTGGATGTTGTATTTGTTTTCTTTGCAAGTGAGTCCAAAAACTGAAGTTTAATTCACAGTGTACATTGTCTTAGGAAGTTGGGAACTCCAAATGGACCATAACACCATTGACCACTACTTATGATCAGCTGCAAAAAAAAACAAAAACAAAAAAAAACCAAACAACAACAACAACAAAAAAAAACCCCAAAAAACCAAAAACCCAACCAAAAAACCAAAAACCCAACGAAAAAACAAAAAAAACAAAACAGACCAAACCAAAACAAAAACCCCAAAAAACAATTCAGCTGAAAATGTAAAATGCAAAACTTGGCTTGCAACACATTTTGAAGGGTGTTGCAGTTTGATTGGAAGCCATCTTCCTCTTGTATAAAATTTCTAAGCATTAAACAATTATGGTCAGATGGAAGATATTTACACCCAACAGATGAAGAAATCCAATATGAAAAGAAAGAGAAAATTTCAATTGAAATACAGCCTGTGAATATGTTAATAAACAATGTGACATGCAACACAGGGATAAGAAGTGACATGATGGGGAATAAACTATACAGGATAGGTTCAACACTGAGAGTATTTAACACGCAAATAAAACATCCTACATGTTTTGATTTTGCATACCATTAGATTTTGCTTATTGAGGATGCATATTAAAGTATTCTGAAATAAATGCTTTGAATAATGTACTGATGCAGTTGTTCAATTCATTAATCCCTTAACAAGAATATTTCTTCTTATTAAAACATCTAAAAAGATGCATTTTTCGGATGTAAATCTAAGAGTATATGCATACATTATTTTGTGTAATTACATTAAAATGCTGCTTAATTTGTTTTCCTTGTTGATTATTAAAGAATGATGACTCATAGGAAGCAATGGATTATATAAATGAAATGGAAATCCAGTGCATTTTGAGATCTATTTCTTAATCTTTACTTTTAACTTCAGTAGACTCATGTCCCCTTTTTGTTCCACAGTCCATCCTGACATCTTTCTGTAAATTGTCTTACTCTTCTCAGCAGAACTCAAAATTCTGCAGGAAGGAGAAATAAAAGAGTGACATTTCTAAACCATTCTAAACTGGGGGGTAAGCAGTGCAGTGCAAGAAAGAAGGCAAGTATTTGTCTGCCTGTGTACAGACACAGTATAAAGCCAATAATTGGTTTTTGCAATTCAATGTGGACAAATATACAATTTTTATAGGCACCTGCCAGTTCTTGGCTTTTTTTCTGCCTCTATCAAGGTTGGGATTGAAGCGCTTGAGATGGTATTTTGTGTTCAGACTCAGATGTTTATTATTTCCCATCTACATTACAAATCATGAGTTCTACAGCATTCTACTAACAAGCTACAAAATGACTAACTAGCTTTCCCTACAAAGTCTTTTACAGCTAAATTATCCAATTAAGAAATGACACCTAAATTGTTTTCACTTTGAACCCAATAACTAATCACTCGAAATTCGCAATGCGGACTTTTCTGTCCAATTACAAAATACCACCCAAACCCATGAAGAAGAAGGTGAAGAAGAAGGACCAGCCTCCACTCTAAAATCTCCATCTTCCTCTATATATATTACTATATTCTAAAACTTCAAACTCTAAGTTTTCCATTCTGTGATATTACACACTTCTAATCAAACTACACACTCATAATCCCAGTGCTATCAATCAATTTTGGAAGCCTTCTCCATGGCCTCAGGTCAAATGCAGCGCTCTCCTGGGGGTCAGAGTCTGTCAGTACAGAAAGTCTAAAATTCTCAGCATCCAGAACTCCAACAGGCACCAAACTTCTTAGAGTTCAAGGAGCATCTGGTCAATGCTCTTGGCCATATTATATGGCCATATTATATGGCCAAATTATATGGCCAAGAGCATGTATTTTGAGAGGAGCAGAATTCTATGATTCTAGCATTATCCAAGAAAAAAAAAGGAAATTCCCTCAGACACTACCAGACCAGAAAACCCCCAAAACAACATTCTATCTGAAACCACATAAATAGCTGAGGCACAAAGTCTGATGTTTCGAAATTGAGGAAAAGAGTAGTTGATTTTTTTTTAAATTTACACAGATTAGCCCATTCATCTAGGGCAGAAAGCAACATTTCAGAAATACCAGATATAAAAGGGTACTGCAAAACAGAATCAGTAAGATGCACAGTTAGAAATGTTAGTCTTTAGAGACTATGAATTTTTTTTTTTTTGCTTCATCCCTTGTATTGCCATGCAGTTGAAGACTTTCCCTAACAGTCACACACTAAGCACACAGAAAGAGGAGTTTCATCTCGGCTTTTAAGATGATAAAAGACAAATATTGATCTGATATCCACCACAGGAGAGTCCCACAGTCAATCCCTTTACCAAAAAGGTCCAATCTTCCTCTGTAGTCACTTTGCCCCCTTGAACAGAAAAATTCTGCTTGAAGTCTCTTGTCTAACCATTGAATACAGCTGAGAAAGTGAATGGTGAATTAGTGAAGAAAACCTTCTGGGAATTGAAATCTCATCTCTCACTTCTGAAACAGGTTTTAGCAAAGATCAGAAAAAAGAGTTTTTGTTGATCACTTGCAAATTTTTTTCATAGAATTTGCAAACATGCCAGAAATATTTTAGCAAACTTTTCAAACACTTAAAAATATTTCAAAAACAAAGAAAGAAAAACCAAAACAAACCAAAGACATTATCATCTTCCATCCAAAACAAACAAAACAACCACAGAAAGAAATATTCTAGATATACCTTTGCTCTCCACCAGGGGTAGTAATTTGGAATCAACAACTAATTTTTCTTCCCTGTATCTTGCCAATTCTGCAACTTTCTCTACTTCCTGATAATAGACCTTTACTCGACACTTTTGTTTTTCTTTCTGGACTGAACAGAGTAAGTTGTCCCAGTTTCATCTTATAAAATAAACACTTTCTCTGTTCGCCCTAACAATTAGGTTTTTTACTCATTTATATGTTTTTTTATTTTTTTCTTGAATATGACTAAACAGAGTTACAGAGAACATTTCACTGTTTTGGGTTTGTTTCTTTTTTTTTTCAAAGGAAGAGCTTTGGTAATCTTTAGTAGAGCTAGTACATAATCACGGGTATTACATATTGCCTTATGCTCAACACTCCAAACACACAGAATCTTAATCCATTTATTAACATTTTGCAGCTTTAATAAAAAATTGTCAATTCATCTGTAACCTGTCATTCAGCCAGGTCAACAGTGTAAGTGAGCCATGATGGAATAATTAATACTAAGTTTTTCAATATTACTATTGGTCTTCAAATTCTCTGGCTAAATTCATGGAGAAAGAGAAGGAATACATCTCTGAACAATTTGATGCACCTCTCCACAAACTCAAGCAGTTATTACCTCCGTGTGTTCCCCTAAATTCTGAAGCAGAGTAACACAAATCAACTTTGAGTCTTAAAGGAGGGTGCAGGACATAAACACATAAGTTTCAAAGGGTCCTCTTTAAAAAGGCAGCTTTTAGCCATTTTCTAATGGCAATATCCAAGATAATGAGTGCATAAAAGACTTTTTCAGAGGAAATGTTACACTTCTTGCCTGTTGTCACTGCAGACATCTTCCTGAAGTGTATGAGGCAAGATCCTCATATTAACAAAGATGATGCAAGAATTTTAGAGGGAAGGCATAGGCTACTATGACTTCCTGACAAGGATTTCAGCCCTTGATTAGGACTAACAGATGACATCAGTGGAATAGTAGTTATACTTAATAAAACTATTAACCTTCTTAATAGATATTTCTACAGTTTATGCAATTCAGTCTGCACTGTAAAGCCTTGAGCTAAAGATTTAAAATCAGGTATAGCCTTTACATTATAAGCATTCTTAGAAATTACATACATACCTAAGATTGCCCTGTTTGTGTGGTGGTTGAAGTGGCAACATAAAAAACAATTACGTGCTTACAGTACCACAGGAATCATGAAAAAAACCCCACAATTTTCCAAGAAATTATATCGCTTTTGACTTGTTATATCCTGAAAAGATGGAAAATAATAGCCAGAAGTGAGAACAAAAACTGGACTTGTACAGGGGCAACAAAACTGTTCTTTCCAGCCATCCATTTTAATAAAGGCAATGGAACATGTTTGATTTTAGTCTAATTATGGAATAAATACACAATTTTGATACCTCAAAGCTCCGTGAAATAAATCTGCCACATTCTCAAGGTCTCTCTAGTATATGGTGCTTTTTGAAATGTAGTCCTTTCTTTTTGTGTGAAAGACACCACTTGTTAAATTTGAAAACTGTGACACATGATAACCAATAATAACCTAGAGAGATTTTTGCATGTATTTGCATAACTTTGCTCCCTTCAAAAGCACTAATAAAAACATGAAGCAGATCCCTTATTATTTACACATTTTAAAACCACCAACATACATTTGTTTTTGACTGTTGTTCAATTAGCCTAATGTCCTACAAACCCATTTGTAATAATCAGTATTTACTGCCATGACTCATATGGGCATGAGTGGAACGAATCATCTGCAGGCCATCCCTGATGCTGAGCAGAACAAACAAGCTGTTCAAGACTTCTTCCTGCTTCTAAAATCAATGGGAACTTAATATAGCATTTTCCTTCTTTTTTTTTCTTTCTTTCCAGAGACTTAACTGAGATTCACAAGCTTATTTCTGAATGTCACTAAAAAAAAAAAAGAAAAATAAATACATGGACCCAAACCAGACAGCAATAGACAAGCGTGCCAGTCCAACTGCAGTTTTAATCTATAAAATTAATATTATGTGTCCTGGTGCCTACACCTGTGACAAATGGTTGACAGTGAAGAAAACTATCCCTATCAGAACTGATGAGTTCTGAAATCCCACTGCACAAACCACAGATGTCACTGGCAGAACAGTTCAAAAAAGTAGAGATCCAGAAATAGACTTTTTCTTTCTGTGTTGCACTCCTAAAATATGTGGGCATTATTTGCAAATTACCTAAAAGCAAAAACATCTTTGGATTAAAAAAACTTGTCAGGATTCATTAATATAAATGTTAGATAGTAGGTCAGAGGCATGCTAATCCAATAGATTGACCAATTCTTTTTACATTTCAGTGCTCAGAATTTCCATTGACTCTGGGGAAGGATTGCAGCTCACAGACCCTGAACATTTTTGCGCAACACATGAGTAATCAAGGTACTGCTTTCATTTACCTGCTCTCCAGGTAAATGATCAGTTTTGAAAATCTATTTATTATTTGAAAATGTCACTATATGTGTGTGGATACAGGTTTCCTGATCAGATTTTGAAGCTATGAATACTACAAAAATGTAGCTTCAAGTGATATTTCTATTTCGCCTTTGTGTGCGAGTCTGAGACTATAGATCCCTACACAGACCTTTCAAATGAAGCCCAGGACCTACATCTGTAGAGGTAAATAAAAAAGGCACTTCTTGCCTGGGAGAAAAGACATCATAGCAACAGGATTGAAATATAATTAATTTTTAGTATCTAATTAGAAAATTATTACTTTAAAACTACCAACACACTCCTAGCTCCATATATGCAGTGTCTTCCCTTTGACCCACCAAAGGCATTTAAGAGGATAAATTGTTGTAAACAGAAATCTAAATAAAAGATGTTGTTGGCAGGACTACCTAATCAAAAGTGCTGAGGTTAGAAAATCAAACACAGCCAATTTGAATTTCAGAGAGCAGCCAGAGATTTAAGCCTGTGTCAGTATGGAGGGGGGGTATTTAATTATGTCTTAAGTGCAGAAACAGTGTTTCTTCCAAATGATTAAAAATAGATTTAACAAGTAGCCTTTTTTTTTTTTTTTTTTTTTTTTTTTTAAGAAAGAAGACAGAAAGAAACAGTATGAAAGGGTAGAAAACACCAATTTAAAAAAATAAAGAACAAAAAATGAATTTAGATTTTAGGCCCTAAGTGGAACAGTCTAGGGCTATTTCTTCCATGGGATTGCTGATCTATGGAGCACAAAGACTAGAAGGAGACAAGACGGATGTAGGGAGGGAGGAAAGGAGGGAAAGAAGGAAAAATTCTCCCTCAGCTCAAGGAGGATCTCCAGTCCTTTGAACAGTTTGTGAGGTGGCTGTAAATGCAGCTCACAGCAGGAAACTAATTTGCATGCCTTCCTGAACTTGAATGAAGGAATGAAGACAGAGAGAGGGAGCCCATGGCTTTGAAATTGCTGCGGGATGTGTATATGTTTTCTTTCCTTCATCAGTTACAAAGGAAGCCTCAAGAGATTAAGACAAGGTCAGTTGCTGCTGATTTTGTTTCCCAAACTCACAATACCAGTCCAGGTCTAGTTTATATGAATTAATTTGTCTGTACAGCCAAATCTTCCACTGTAGACAGCAGTTTAGTGTGGCATATAATCAACAGAGAAAGGCAAGGCTGCAGAGAGAAATAAGTTATTGGGAGAAGCAAGGACCAATTGCTTGTGATGCTTTGGACAATAGAAAAAAATAGAAAAAAAAATAGAAACACACAAGTAAGGGAATAAACTGTGAACTAATAGATAATAGCTGCTTTAAGACAAGAGCAAAGCTGCAAAATGTTAATGCCTATTGGAGTGGTCTCCATTGCATACAAATATGAAGATTTAATGCATTCTATTACATGGCAGTTTGTGACAGTAACCAGCAAACACGTGATAATTAAAACATGAAAAAGCCATCAGCTACTAAGGCCAATCTCAGCTGAAATGAACACCACTGAAATGACAACATTATTCACAAAACAAATCAATGAATTTTGATCTGTGCAGCTGGATTAATACAAGTAGAAAGGAGGCTGGATTAAAAAAAAAGTAATTAACTGCTGCTTTAGCTCACAAATCCTAGATACACACTCTTCCACAGGATGCTAAGAAACATTCACAGCATCATCTTGACAGACAATCATTCCCCTATTAGGTGGCAGCCCTACTTTAGACAATAACAGCAAATAATATTCCTATTCTGAGGGTCTAACTAAAGAGAGGAGAGGGGAAAAAGGAAAGGGAATTTTCAGAGAGCTAGCAAATACATCCTAAAGAATAAATTAATAAAAAAGAAATAATAGCAGGTAGCCGAGTGTCCACTTAAAAAATCCAGACTAACCCTAACAGAAAACAGCCAAATAAGAGACTGTGGGTTTGTTTTCTAGAAGACAATTAATCTAGAGTGCTTCTTCCTCTCTAACAGTTGGACTCCTATTCTGAAATTCCCTCCAGACCCTTTACTACATCCAACAGATAGAAAATAATGATTTAAAAATAAATATATCTTAAATTTTATATCCCTCCTTTTTTCATGTTGTTTAGTTATGCTTGTAAATTTATCTGTGTTGATTGCAAATGTAATCCCTTAACAGAGAGAGGAAGTGCACTTGGGAAAGTCTGTGTTTTTTAAAGTATTGAATGGAATAATTTAATGAAAAAATCTGTTTTTCAAACAGCTTTTTAAAAGCAATAATTCCTAAATGATTCTATAAAGTCTTTCTCTGCCAAGTAGTAGCCAAAATGTTTACTTTGGTTCTGGTTTTTGTTCAAGACTTGTCTGGCATCTGGAAATCACAAGACTTTGACAATGAAAATTAGTTTTAATCTTCTCATTGATTCAAAGCACATCAACCATCAGAAAATTATGAATTTGTTCTAAGTTAATCAAAAAATGAAATTGTGAAATATATCCATCTCTCTGTATGAAACTTTCTAATAAAATACACACAACAAAAAAACAAAAAACCCCCAGGTTTCAAAGTAAGTCTCAGGAAGACTCTGTCTTAGAAAAGAGATAGGCATTTGTACACAAATTATTACTAATATGCGAGAACAAATTTGAAACTTGTTTTTGAAACTATTTAAAAAATGTAAAAAATGTACTTGCTTCATCTTAAATATTCCATTAAGCAGATTGGTTGATACACTCATCTAGTTTTTCTGTTGCTTTTACATACTTTTACTTTTTTAGATTATATTGCCATTTTTAATACCAAAAGCAGCCCTCTTTATGGATTATAAATTGTCACCTCCATATCATTTTACCATTAATCCTGCATGAATAACAGTTTGTCCTGAACAAAAAGTAGTAGAGCAAACAAGCTAGTATGAAGGTTATGAGAGATAAATACTGATGCATTAACAGCTGGCTGCATTCTTTGAATGGCTTAGCCCAGATTCCTGAGAAATCTTAAAGTATGTTACCAATATAACCTCCAATTTTCAAACCCTTCCAACTGGTAGTACCACCCTTGAGGCAGGAATATCTGAACTAATTGTTAATTGATCCCTGAACCCCCAGCTTTCAACCAAATTAACACAGCTTAATTTGAATATTAATATAAAACCAAGCTGGTTTTCCTTAAAAACAGGGCATAGAGAGCTGATACCCAAGCCACAGCACCAGTCACCTGTTCAGAGTTAAGATGTCCAAAGGGAATGATAATGCCTGATGCAGGCTCTAAAGGTATGAGGCCACTGGCCAGGCTCCTCTTGTTTACTGTGACACTCTTGTTGTTTATGACACTGTTGTCATCTACTTCCCACTATAAGTGCCAGAGGTGAAGCACCATGATAGGCACCACTGCTCTAACTCAAATGACAGTTCTAGCATTTTCAAAATAACCATTTTTTGCCTTTTTTATTACAGCCCAGTTCCCATGCCACTGTATGCCTGTAAGGATATAAGCATTTATCTTTAAATTTAACTGTTAAACAAATTGAAGGGTTTGGTTCAAACTGATACCCTGTTAAAACTGAAAATTCCCTAGAATGTAATTTTTCATGTTCAAATAAATATATTAACAGAAAAGTTTCTATTTTTCTAAAAAATGCAGGGGTTTTATAAGTAATATAATTGCAATTTTAAACAACAGACCTTTATCAGTGAATTATAGATAGCATATGTATTTCAAGAGAAAATCAAGATGCAAAATATTATGTGGTTTCCTATTAATACATTTCATATTTGGTAAAATTAATTTCATTTGCTGCACAAGCTTTAAAAAATAAAAAGAAAAGCATAGAAAATGTGGTCAAATAATTATTATAATCCTGTGGTTCTCAGATTATTCAGAATTCATATCTCTTTTCTGTTCCCAAGAGACCAAACTAAACAAAAACATGGTCAAATACAGAGAATTATAGCATTTTTTGAAAGATCACAACATTTTAGCTTTTTAAACTAGTCTACTGGAAAAGCAGGAACAATGTTTTAATGGGAGGGACATAGATAAAATATGCACTTGACTTGTTAAAAGAACATAGCCCTCCAAAATGTTGTAATGCACTTAACAAACAAAGGCTTCAAATACTTTGAAAAAAAAAATAGATAGATCCCTCAGGGTATTACTTAATTATAGAATTGTTTTATTTTATTTTCAGGGTGTATATATGCCTGTTATATCTACTTCTTTTACTAGATTTTTTGGAGCAGGAATGGAATATTTGTTTTGATTTGTTCAATGCATAGGATTAGGGGCCAATATGTGACATAATTTCTAGGTAATAGTAGTTAATCTTATCTAATTTGAGATCTAACAACTTGCTAGTATCTCTAAATGTCAGTCATAATTTATGCAAAAGCCCTGGGAATATAATACCATAAATATTGCTTGCATTAGGGAAGTTGAAGCTTCTGCTGTATTTAATAAGGAAATGGAAAGTTCAAAGCTTAAGAAAGTGAACCTTTTCTCATCAACAATGGTCTGATGTAAGGGTAGAATAATGGATGAATTTACTGTCCAGTGGTTGTGTTAATGCCCTACAAAAAGTTGGCAAGGGAAGAAAAAATTGAAACGCTTTTTATAAAGTAAAACTGTTTTATGATATTAACATCATAATAGCATCCTACTTCCAAGGAAAGCCAACATATGAATATGAATAAACAACAATTATATTAAAATTGTCAAGAATTCTAGAACATTCTAATACATTTTGATTTTGTAGTTTTACTGTCTATCCTATATAACAGCAGTAAATGGAGCACTGAACTTTACCCCATCATTTCTTATGCTGCTGCAGTCTGAGTTTGCCTTAGATATCGTAGCATATGAAAGGAAGGATTTTGTCATTTGAGCCCAACAAAGAAGACGTTTTCACCTGTGTCTTTTGGTCAGGCAATCCATAATAACAATTGCTCTTTGGGATTAAAACTTTATATCATCCTTACAGTTGCTCTGAAAAGCATGGGTCATTCTCTTTTGTTTTCTCATTTAATGTCATGGACATGTTTGGTGTCAATAAAGACAATCGTCTAATGGTGCAGGGACCCCCTTTGAGTTTAGAAGGAATACTAGACCAGGCAAGATTTCCACAAATGAGGATGTACCTAGTAGGTAGCTGCTGTGCAGATTCAGAAAAAAACTGAGACATGTGCTGGAGTGTAGTTACACTAATAAGAAGAATATCTATATATTGGGAGGTTAGAATTTGCTGACACTGAATACTTATTGTTGGGATTCTGTTGTTGTACAGTGTTCTAATTTAAAATAATACATACATCAGTCTTAACTGATCCTAGAAGTTCTAACTTTTGTGGTTCAAGAGGAGTAAGAGGGAGGTTAGGAACCCAAGAATCCCAATTATCCACATTGTTTTGGGGCTGTGTTACCTTATAGGTTGGCATGTTCTGAGGGCAAGGCCAATTTTTGACAGGAACTCTTACTAGGCAGGTAGAAAATGGATTTCTAGGTGAGGATAAGGACAAACAAATAGGACTCTGATTTGTCAGTTTAGCTAAGGTGACCCATATGTTTGTTTTTTGGCTGTGTAGGAGCCTAAGCATCAACATGTGACAAAATTGATAGTAGCAAAATTAAAGGTAACATTCTGTCTACAAATATCTTCTTCCTTCTAGGTTATTCTAGGTTATGTTCTTTACATAAGTGTTTATACTGACAATACCTTAGTAGGCACAAATAATCTTTCTAAGTGAAGTGAGTTAATCAGTTTAAATGCTGTATATGCTAGCTCTTTCTCTTTTAGGTTTTCTCACAGAAAATTCAGTTGTGTTTGTGTAGCATGAGGTTTATTCAACTACCTGTGAAGAGCAAAAACTGGATTATCAGTATGTAGGGGTCTCTAACAATCAATACACCTGTTAAGTATGTGAAAATTTCTACTTTGAAATGCCTTTTCACAATCTCTGCTACAATCACAATTAATGTCATTTGATGCCCTGAGCATCAAATTGCACTGCAACAAGTCACACGTGTTATCAATTTCTTTCTTTGTTCATAACGATAATGTAGTGCTACAGGCACTCATGATTCTACATCAGGGCTAGTCTAATCAAGATTGATATCTATAAGTTCATTTATTTGCTGAAGAATAGGTTTAAGCTGTAATCATCATCGGTGGAGTCTTCTGGAGATGGCAGAGGTGTCAGTGGCCATGCTGGAACAGGACGTGTCTACTTACTGGGAGCCCACAAAGGACCTATAGGTGTGGATACACCCATGTGACTTTTACCCATATAATTTACAGGTGCTGGTCCTGACTATATCCCTGTAGCAGGATGCCTATGCATTACAGTTATTGATTTTTCTACAGCATTTTGTTTTGTAAATATCCTATGTGTGTATGCAGGAGGTGTGTCATGAACACCAAATATGCAAAGATAATTTAAAGTGAATAATGCTTTTGCCAATCTTTCCTGAGGATTAGTAATTGTTTTAAATTTTGTAAGATATTGTTTTAAGGTTTGATTTGCCCTTTCTACTATAGTCTGACCTGTGGGGGAGTGTGGTATTCCTGTAACATGCTTAACACCCCATTGCTGCAAAAAACAATTAACTTTCTTCCCTACATATGCAGGTGCATTATCTGTTTTGATAGTTCTAGGTACCCTTAAGATAGCAAAGCATAGTGTTAAATTCCTAATAACATGAACTGCTTTCTCTCCAGCTTGAGGAGACCCCCAAATGAAATAACTATAGGTGTCAATAACTACATGGACATAATGCAAACTCCCAAAATTTACATGAGTCACGTCCATTTGCTACAACTAATTGGAGCCTAAACCTTGGGGATTTACTCCTAGGCCGAGGCCTGGTCCATTGTGATGACTGCAGTCTGGACATGCTCTGGTAATTTCTCGTGCTTCCTCCATTGTAATATCAAAGCAACGTCATAGTCTCTTTGCATTTTGATGAAATGAAGCATGGCATTGCATGCTTTTGTAAAATTGTCCATAGGCACAGTCACTGAAACCAGTGGATCAGCACGAGCATTGCCTTCCCCTAATCTTTCCATCTACTTATGACTCCTGATGTGAAAAATTGCATATGGAGCAGTTCTTTGTCTGATGGCAGACTGTAGTTGTGCAAAAGGTGTGTTCAAGCATTGGTTTTGCACTTCTTGCAGCAATGCATCTTCAATGCGTTGCGCTACTCTAACTGCATATAGAGAGTCAGACACAACATTTATGGGATCATACATCTATCTACAAAATGTACACATAATAGCTGAAAGTTCCAATGTCTGCAGAGTGTCTGAGGCTAGTCTTGCTATTAAGATATGCTTCCATTGTCCTTGCTCATTCCAAGTGAAGGCAGCTTTTTGTGATTTGTGGCCTGCATTTGTATCAATCAGTGGTGTTTCACTATACTTTGGTCATGATAGCCATGTCTGTGAGGACATCTGGCATAAAATAGATGAAGATAATAGACACAACTGAATTTCTGCCCCAGATTCTAAAATGTTAGATTGTAATTCAGGAGAGTGTTGTAAAAACTAATCAGCCTGTTTTATTGGAACAAAGATTCTTTGTGGTTCTTCTCTAGTGACCTGTAACACACACTTCCAACTTGTTTTAATTAACAGTGCAAGTGCATCTATACGTGGCTGAATAGAATTGCAAGATTCCATAGGTCTAAACACTCATTCTAACACTTTTACATCCTGCTTCTTTTCCCCTTTTTCTTTTAATAGCTGAGTTAGAGCACCTAAAAGGTGTTTTGGCTGAGACAGAATAGTAATGTCTATGGGCAAGTCAGGATTTCTGCGATTAACAGCTTTTTGAGCAACACATGCAGCAATATTTGTTACTATTTCTCATTGCTTATCAGTCAATTGAATAGATGCTGCAGGATCTGTGCCTTTTAGCAATGGTCTAAGTTCATTAAACTCATCATTGGTAATGCCTATAACTCAACGGAGCCACTGAATGTCTCCCATAAATCTTTGCATGTCATGTAAGGTTTTTAAATTGAGCTGCAAATCAAATTTTTGTGGCCGAATATGCATATCGGAAATTACCCAGCCCAAGTATTTCCAAGGAGCAGAGCCCTGTACTTTTTCTGGAGCTACACACAAATTGTTACTTTGTAACTGCACAAAAATGAAAGCTTCTTGCTGAGCAGTGAATGAGCTTTCTTGTGCAAACAGAATGTCATCCATGTAATGATATATTACAGTCTTAGAACAAACAGCTTGAACAGGCAACAGGGCAGTGTCTACAAATAATTGACACAGAATAGGACTACATTTCATTCCCTGAGGAAGGACCATCCACTCATAGCACTCATAGCTGGTGCTTCATGATTTAGGGAAGGTAATGTGAAAGAAAATCTTTTAGTGTCATTTGGATGGATGCTAATTGGAAAAAAAAAACAGTCTTTTAAATTAATGATAAGAAGGTTCTAGCTCTTGGGCAGCATGGCTGGATTTGGGAGGCCTGGCTGTAATGTCCCCATTGACTCCATCTGGGCATTAACTGCACGTTAACAGTGAAGTAAATGGAATTTCCCTGTTTTTTTCTTAAGAACAAATATGGGAGCATTCCAGGGGCTCTTTGAGGGTTTAATGTGACCTTGCTGTAACTGTTCAGCAGCAAGGGCATGAGCTTGTTGCAGCCTTTCTCTTTTTAGTGGCCACTGCTTGATCCACACTGGATCATCTGATTTCCAGGAAATCATCTGATTTCCAGGAAATTTCAAGTAGTGACTGCTACTAAAAACCATCTTTTGTCACAAGGCGAGCACCTAATTGCATGAGAATGTAATGCGTCAACATAGTGTGGTAATGACATAACAGTAACAAATCGTACACAAGTACAACCATCCAGTGACAAACGAATTTTGTCCTTGCTCTTACAAACTGAAGCTGAACCTCCTACCCACTCTACACCAGAAAGCATTGGGAGCAGAGGCCAGCTGGCAGGCCAACAGTCCTTGCTGGCAATGGTGATGTCAGCTCCAGTATCTAGGAGTGCAGATAGCTGTAACCTCTGTTGGCCATTTTCCAAAAGAACAGGAGCTTTTGGCCATTCCTCCATTGGCATACATAATAAAGCAATACCTCCTGTAAATCCAAAACCCTCTGGTCCCCTCTGTTGTTGTATAATGGAAGAGGCAGCTTCTGTTAACTGCAGCGTAGGTACAAGCTGAATAATTTTGCTGCCAGCAGGAATAATCAAAGGTGGATAAAATGTCACAGCAACAATAAGGATTTCACTCATAAAATCAGCATCAATTACTCCAGGTAATACAAAAAGTATTTTTAAACCTGCTGACGAACGTCCCAAAAGAAGTGCACCACAAGGTTTTTCTTTCTCCATCACTGATCCTTTGATCCTGGTAGGGATCTTTACAGGCTTTTTATCAAGCAACATAACGTCTATTGTGGTTGCTAGGTTTAGGCTGAGGCTTCCCCTTGTGGCTGGCCAGAGGGAGCTGGCTGGCTGTAGCTGTTTGGGTCCCCCCATGCAGGAGCTGTTGGAGTCTTCATGCCGTGGGTCTTCACACTCATCGCTTTTCCCAATCTTTTGCAGGCCTCAGTGGAATGGGAGTTTATGGAACATTTGTTACACCACACTGTCCCTTCTCTGCAGTTACGACAAAAATGTCTTATTTTACCACACCTGAAGCATTTTGGACGAGGTTGTAGTGGCTTAGAATTATTTATAGGTTGCAATGGAGTCAGAGCAGAAAAGGCTTGTGTTTGGGCTTGCACCAAATCTTTCCCTACATCCCTAAGTGTCTCGACCAACATTGCCTGTGAACCTGCAGGAACTCTTGACATTCTCTCTAGCATTTCTTCCACTGATGCATCAATGCTCATTGTGTTAAGAACACTTCTGGTAGAAGCATTACAATTTTTTAAAATACACTGTTTTAATAGACTTCCTTTCATAAAATCTTGTACACATGCCTGGTTAATAGCTTCAGTTACCCTATCAACAAAAGAAGCAAAAGATTCCTCTCTGCCCTGCTTTATGGACATATAGGATGGAGATAATGGTTTTGTTCTAACCCTGAGGAGTGCTTCTTTAGCTAATTGCATAGCATCTTTTATTTTCTCAGCTGCTACTTGTGCCTGCATCTCAGTCATGGCAAACTGTTCTGTACCCATCAACTGTTCAACTGTCACTCCATTTAAAGGATCATTTTGCTGTCATGGAGTTCCAGCAAAATAATCACTTAATTGAAGCCAATGAGCTTGCCACAATATCGGCTGAGATTGTGTCATAATCATTCTCATAATACCCTTAATGTTTTCTGGAAGAAGCAAACCTGAGTCCCATATGTAGTTAAGCACTTGCTTTGCAGGCTCCTAGTGTAACCCACAGTCATTAACTGTTGCTCTTAATTGTGACAGAAATTTCTAATCTACAGGATGATAGTTAGCTGTCATCCCTCTTGCTGGATTTGGTGAATAGACAACAGGGAAAGCCTGAAAATCTGTGTCATTAACAGCAGAACACATGTTATAATCCTTATTACTTATTGCTTCTTTTTGAATACTTAACTAATCTATTCTGTGTATTATTGGTAAGTTTTTACAAGTTTCTTGTTTAGAAGGAGCACCAGTAGGTGTTATTAGAGCTCCTTTATGGTGTTTCTGAACAATCTTATCCTGTGGCTGCTCTACCTCTCTCTCCAGGAGTCTCTCATTCTCTGTTACTGATTGTTCACTCCCGGGAAGGGGATCTGTGGGCGATTGAGAACTAGAGGCAGGATTAATAGCAGAAGGGGCAGGAGGAGCAGTCAGTTGTATATCATTTTTTCTGGTCCTTATCTCAATAATATTCCATATTGGAGGAGTGGGATTGTAGTCTACCCCTAAGGAATGCATTCCTGGTTTATTAACTCCTTCCAAGGTAGCAGTAGCGACAGCAGCAACCTTCTTTTCATCTCGATAAGTCTGCAAACAATTTATGACTGAACGCCAAGCTCTCATTAGCTTTCAGGCAACCTCATTATCATCAATCACCTTAAACCAAAGAATGTTCCCTAATTCACGCCACTCTTTCTCATCAGAGAGATCCCCTGCGGCTTTAAACAAGCCCTGGGCCTGACCATAGGTGTATAATGCCGGTGGATCTTTATCAAGATCTATACCAGCTATTTCATGTTTCTTTAAGAAACTAGTTAAGAGTTGAAGAGCCACTTCGTTTTCCATTATAATCTATCCCTTTTTAGTGCAGCCTTTGTACCTTGCAAGCACCATGGCTCCTCCCAGACAGCAAGTTTTTCAGACTCAGGCATGAGAGACACTCCTTATGACAGCATTGGTCCTCCTTTAGCCTGCTGAACGCTGCTTTTCAGCACTTTACTGGTCTATCATCCTGGTCACAGAGGCACCAGGCAGAGACTAAGTCCCTGGGGCAGATACGAAATCCCTGGGGCAGAGACCAAGTCCCTGTTCGGGCACCAGTATGATACAGGCGGTGAGGAAACAAGCGCACAATCAATATGATTGATAAGCAAACTCTAAGTTTATTCAAACATACACTTAGCTTATATAGGGTATTCTACAAGCATAGTCAGCAGTAAGCTCTGATTAATTTACAAAGGTCTTTGTTTTACTTTTCCTACGTGCGGTTACAGCTATAGCTAAGTTCTCTTAAGCTAAGTTCTCATCTCTAAGTCATGTCTTCTAAAGACACTTCATCTTTGTTGAGCATATCTTCAAGCATATCTTCAATGTCTGTCCTTATTATCTCATTCCCAGACCTTGTACAATTACACAGTTTCCCAGGCCTAGAAACAGAATCTAGTTCCCAAGTTCTGTTTCCCAAGTCAAACAAAGCCTAATTCTAAAGTCCTAAACAGAAGTTTTTTAGAACAAGTATCCCATAAAATCATAGCCTTGTTCCAACAACCATTCTCCAACAAAGTCTCACCACAATGTTGCCCTTGTTGCTTTGTTCTCTACTTCTGACTCCCACACCCTCAATAAGTTTGTCGCCTGTCTAGAGAGCTGAAGAGCTCCATATATCTGAGCTGCTCCAGAGTGCAGTGGCAACCCCATTTCCTTTTCCCTGTTCCCTGTCTTTCCTAAGGAGCCTGTATCCAGACATCAATCCACCACAGTCCTTCAGACACACAGGCTATCCCCATCTGCTATTGCAAGAACATCTTAGTTTTTCAATCACACACACCACATGTGGTGCTCCTGCTAGTTTACCAGGGTGTGTGTATTTGTGTGCAGGAACTTCAGAAGTGTCTTTTGACACTTGTTTCATCCTGTCCAAAACAGCTCTTGTACTCCCATCACAGTGTCCCATGTGCTTATTAGCCCTGATTTCTATGTTTTCATCTACCTGCAAGCTGTCCTCATAATTAATCAGTGTATCTGGTTTAATATTCTCTTCAACAGACGAGCAAGATTGGGGCAAAGATGCTTTTAGGCCATTACTGTCTAATAAGTCCCATCTCTTGCTGGCAGTTCTCATTCCTCAAAGAGGTACCTGTGGTTAAAAAAGCCAAGACACCACCCATGACACCAGGCAGTTTCTAACTCACAGTGTGTATCCATTCCTACTTGAGTCCTGTTCCTTCAGTAGCAGAACTGAGAGAAACATCATTTGGCTTTCCATGTCCTTATCTTTGTCTCCAGAATACTGTAGCCCCTCCCAGTTTCTTCCCAGTTCTCCCTCAGAAGTGACTCACATGGACAAAATGAACAGAAGCCTCAGAGTTGGGAAGCCCTTGGCAGTCTTGCCAGAACACTCCTGCCTGCCCCAGTCCAGGAAACAGCAAATTTGTAAACAGCAAACCTCATGACAAGCAAATGTTCCTTAGGACCTCTGGATGTTCCCTTTTGCAGGGTGCTCCCACCCTGCAAAAGGGAGCATCCAACCATCACTACCCTGCATTTTCCCTTTGTGCTAATGCTCTGTACATGCCCAGTTCACTCTGAGGCCTCTCTGAATGGAACTTGTTCCCTTACACAGTGTATTACTATTAATCCTGCAGGTTCAGACCTGAGGGTAGATAAGGAATCATTCTTTTGCTGCCAGAGGTCACAAGCTTCATGCCTCTCCCATCTTGTGAGTCTTAATCCATCACTCATTCAAGCATGGTCTATGTCTGTCCCTCCTTCCCTTTATCACACTATTCAGATTTTCTCTTGTCAGGGTTCCTTATGAAGCCCCTGTCAGGATCATGTTCATTCCCCCTGATAGCACATAGTCCACTCCATTCCCCTGCAGCTCTTTACCCTGACTCAGGGCCCTGATCAACCTCTACTGCAGATGCCCATGGAGAGGCACCCCATCACTCCTTGCTGCCACAGACTTGACTGCTGTATTCCCTGCAAGAGTTCTGTCTGGGCAAAGACATACCACTAGTTATCCACTTCTATTTTTTGACTGTACAGAAGCTAAAACTTCCCCTTGGACTTCTTTTGCCAAGCTAAAATAGCTACAGTATTTCTAATTCTCAGCAGTAGTTTTTTTTTCTCATGTAATTGACCTTATACCTTAAAAAGCTTGGCTTCTCTCATGAGAAACTCCTGTCACTGATATCCTTTTTCTCTGCACAGACACAAAAGTCTGCTCTCCCTGGCACATGAGCAATCTTGCTGCAGTGGAAGCTGTGTAATAGTCACCCAGAACTGATAGGTCCCAGGATAGAGTTTAATAAGGTGTAATGTGTAGTTTACCAAAGGTAGAGAAAGAAATTAGCACATTATTTCTCAGATTGCATATTTCAATAAAGCAGGAAACCCTTAGTTCCCTTAGTTGATGATAAGGGAAAACTAACATATAGTATTGTAGCAAAATGCCTCTCAAACTACAGATAAACTCTTTTTATCCATGCAACAACAAAAGAGCCAATATGAAGAAATACCAAAAAGCTATTCATAGTTTTCTGGTTTTTTGTTTTGTTTTGTTTTATTTTTGTTTGGTTTTTTTTTAATTTTAAATTTTTTTTTTTGTTTTAAAACCAGGTAAAGTTTCATATCTGAATTGTTTAAAAAGATGATCACTAGTAAGGCATTATTTCTAAGTTTTGCTTGTTTGTTTCATAGCTTTTTCATGGCTTAGGAATGGTACTCCCCAGTTTAGTTTCCCTCCAAGCCATTTTCTGCCTCTTGCCATCTTCAGCCCCTCCACCCCACCCCAGCCCTCGAGGGGCCTGAGAGGTGAATTGGTGCCAAAAAAGGCAAATATCATGGGTTGAGATAACAAGATAAGATATAATTTACTGGAGAAAGCAATAAGATAAGAAAAGGAAGAGCAATGGCAATGATATTAAGAACAAAAATGTATGAAAGAGAGGGTAATTCAGGCAGAATGCTTAGGATCCCAGCCCAGCTGAAGCAAACCCTTCTCCCCAGAAAAGAGTTCCTCTGCTTCCCAAATTCCCCTTCCCTGCACCTGACAATGCCTGAGGTGGTATAGAATAACCTCCCTGTCTTAGCCATGCCCCCTCCTGACTACTGCAAAAATTAACCTTAAAACCAGGACAATAATAAAATCCCATCTTTAAAAACAGATTATTTTGAAAATTTTGACAGAGGAATCTCCACCTGTTACTTTCAAACACTCAGCTATCCAGTTCAAGGTGAAGTAAATGTCCTGGCCATGATACTTTGAAAGGACAAACCCTTTAAAGAAGTCTAATTTTTCTCTGTAGTTTAATGACATACATTTAGACTCTCTTTCTCCTACATTTAGCTTAAAGTTATTCCTCCACTAGAAAACTTTCTGACAAAAGTACTAATTACATAGCCTTTCTTGCCTACAAGCTTATTATTTCTGAGAAATCTTAAACCACTGAGGTATCACAGTCCTCCCCAAGCACAAATTTTCCAATAATTGAGTAATGGCATGTCTATTATGATACAGTCACTCACATGACTTTCAAAAGAGATTGCAAAACTTCAGATAAAATTCATCAGTTTCCTTCCTAAGAGAAAAATTAATCAACCATCATTCACAAAACTTTAACAATAATTCCTAATGAAAACCATTAATCCAAGCATGTAATTAGTGGGAGAAATATAAATGAAAAATGTTTAACAACATGAGGAATAAAGACTGCAATAGTGGAATATTATACACAATGCTTTCAAAATAAGCAAATTTCTTAACAAATAGGTAGTCTTCCCCCTCTTATTTAAAAAAAAAAGTTGTGTTTAAAAGAGGGAGAGATAGAAAGGACCAAGTCTACTAACATTTTCTGGTTAAAAATTCCCAAGATAGAAAAGACATATCAACAATAACTTTGGTGAGAAAGCAGGTTGGAGAAGAAGAAGGTGAGAAAGAAGGTTTTTCAGTAGCCATTCTCATTACATCAGTTTGCTATAATGCTGGGAGGAGATTATTGAGAAATCCTGTCCTGCACCAGTTAATTACATAAAACCAGAGACTACAGGGAATTGTGTGATGCTCCTCAGTCCTTGACTTCTAGGCATCCTCAGCATGAGATTGCCAAAACCACACTGCAACAGCCAGGATATGTTGGTTTTATATCAAAGATATTCATTTTATCTAGTGGTGAAGAGCCCAGATTCCATCCCATATGGAAATGAATTCAAGGAATCATTCAAGGACTGGCAACTTCTATCACATCTCATTGCAGGGTGCTCCAGCTGTCAATATAATTCTTAGCCTATTTGAATTAAAAAAAAAAAGTCACCTGTTTACTTAGTAATTTCATTTGTTAGTACTTACAGTATGTAAAGCTTGGTGATGCTGAAGAACTTTTATTTGAGAGAAATTTTCCATACACAAGCTGTGTAAATTATGTAGAACAAAACAAACACCATTGCTGTGTCAAAAAGGTAAGTGGAAAATCTTCCTACTAGCTGGAGATGGATTTTTTTTTCTTTTCTTTTCCTAATAAGGATAAAATTCAGTATTGATCATGTAAATTCAGGTGTTGTTTCAACCCATAAGAATAATATATTGTGAAAGCTCTTGAATGTGATTCTCTATCATGATGGAAGAAATAATGATTTTCAAAATTTCATGGAACAGATTAAATTTCTTGTAAAATAATTTTAAGAGAAGCAATAGTAATAAATCAAATACAAACAAATTCAAATATTGCAGGAACTGAGTTTCATTCACAACCATGTTGCATCTATGTAACTCATTTGGCTTCAGTAAAGCATGCAATTTCTGATCTAGACTGCTAAATGGATAGAGAAAATGAAGCCTTCTAAGCTCCTCCTATTTTTTTTCTCATTTAGAGAGTCCTATACAGACTTCACTGTTTTTGAAAATAGTCAATCACTAAAAAAAATATTTTCTACATAAGGTTCCTCTGTTAGCCATCTATCTGTAATGTCTTCCAGTTTTCAAAATCAGAAACAACATTATGCTGACCTACCCTGGGAACAAAAAAACAGCTTTCAACTGATACAGAGAAATTCAACTGATAAATAAGTAAATTAAAAACACCTGATGCTTCATTATTTGCAGTCATTGGTGATAAAGAATTACATAAGAAAGAAAATGTTTTGGCATTTTATGCTGTCACACAATAATTAGAGAGATTAACGGTACTAAGTGTATTTTGCAAGCATTGAGTGATTTCTCAAAACACTTGTAGCATGAAATACAGTATGGCCTAAAGACTGAAGTGTGCTTGGAAGACAATTACTTTAGCTCCTAAACAATCTAATATTATTTTGCTCAAGCAGTAGTGTCTGAAAAAGAGGCATATATTACAGGTTTTTTTAATGCTTTAAGTTGTCTTCTTTTTTTTTTTTTTTTTCCTATTTCTGTCACTTCTATTTTACATCAGGAAGAAGCATGCTAAGTTTGGATGAAATATCTGCTCTTTTGATGCAAATGATGGATATAATATGATTACTTCACTCAAAGTTTGAATCATGAAAGGACCTTTGTCTTATATAGCTTCACATAAGTGAGTCAAGGTGCATATTATATTCATGATCAAAAAGTAGAAAGTCTTGACATTTGAAGGTCAGATCAGAGAAGGCAAAAACAAAAAGGAAACTGTTATGCATTCTTTTACCATGGGAAAAAGGAAGTAATAAAGGTTATGTGAGAACAAAACTTTCCACCAGATTTATGATAAACTGCTATAATTACACAAGCATCAAACCCCAAGACAGTTGCTGTGAACAATTCCTATATTGCCTTATATTTAAAATTGATCTCATGCAATCTCAAGATGTGTATTTATATATATGAACATAAAGCATTGGGGAATGTGAAAATCTGCATGGACATGCTTCTGTGCTTAGATTGTACTTTGAGACATCTTTTTGCAATACAATAAGACATGTAGAATTTGCTGTTGTCTATAGTAAAAAAAAAATAGCGCGAGTAAACAATCTGATATCAGAAATTTTTTAAGGAATCTGAGAAAGTGGCCTCATAAAATGTGTAGCTTTACTCCGGGAATACTCTGTGGGAATTACTTACCAGTGCAATGAAGTGGATAAGCCATAAGTCAAGAGCAGGCACTGCAATTAATATAATCTCTTTTTCTGATTTTGTGATGACAAATGGCAGAGAAAGAGACTGTACTAAGGACCCAATTAGAGAATAGTTGCTGATGTGAAACCATGGAAAAAGTAGTCTGGAATCTACACTTACAGAAGCAAGGCTTTTTGAAAGAAAAGCTTAGCAGCTCTGTGACAAAATAGCCCATTGCTGCCATGATGAAGAACACAAACCACTTGGTCCATGTTTGCATACCTGCACGAGTCCATACTGATACAGTTCATTGTGTCAGAAGCTACACCTTTGAAGGTGGAATACAAACCAAGCTCATTCCAATGCACAAAATCTGACAGGTAACTGCAGATGGTGAGCTGCATCCTAAAATTTCAAACAAAATAATGTCATGCAGAAACAGTTTACAGTTATTTCAAGACACACACTTCAGTCTGTGTGCTGCAAACATGGCTATTCAAAATATTTATGCTGAAAATTTGATAAAAACAGTTTTTATTAATCAATTTTGCTGTTGATGAAAAACATTAGGAAAAAATCCCACATTTAATTCTTAAAGGGAGGGCTTTGTCAGAATATTTTATACCCTTTCTCTCCCCCAAGAACTTCCAAAAGCCTGATCTCCACAATATTATATCAAAAGTATGAAGATATTAATCCAGAAAAAGCAGTAGACATCAGCATAAGGACTTCATCCCACCATCCTCTTCTGAACACTACTTTATCAAAGCTCTGAATAGTGATATGAAAGCTATTTTTCTAAAAATAAAGTTTTGAATTTTTTTTTGCTTCTTCTCTCTTTTACTACACCCAGCAACAAAAAAAAAGTAATATTAATGTTTCTATGTTAAGGAAACAGAGAGACTTGCCTAAACAAATAATGGTCGTGAGCTCTAACTATGAAGGAGATTTCTGTCCACATTTCTTTTTACTTTTTTTATGGTCTTTGTATGAGGATGTATATAAGCTGTATTTGGTTGAAGAAGACTTTGCCTTCCTTAAACATTCAAAAAGCCTCCCACATAATTTATGATGGTAATATATTCTGTAAGGTCATCCTTTGTTGATGAATATGACAGTTAATGTAAACAAGCTTTTAGTGACTTTTTTTCAGTGTGCTGTTTCTTCATGAAAGTCATCAGAGTTTAATAATATTTCTTGAAAAAAGTAGGTTTAAGATGAAGTTCTGTTGACTGATAATATTTTTTTCCAATTATTTAACCAAAGCTAACACCTTTTGCATGCTTCTTGAATGGTGTGTCAATATAATATTATTACCAGGAGAAATAGCAGAAAACAATGAAGACATTGTGTATGTTTCACAGCTTTAAAATGCTTCTAACCAGATTTGAAGATTAAAAGTATTACTATGCCCTGTAGATATGCTACAAAAACATGAATTTTCCTATCAATACAATTTTAAATACAAATGGCAATTAGGAATATAGATGTGACATTAATTTGATCAATTAAGTAGAAACATCCCACTAGTAGACATACTAAGACAAACAGAAATTTTCTTTAAAAAAAAATTCCTGCAGACTTAAAGCAGATATTAAAGCGGTAATAATCTAGGCATTAAAATATGTGTTGTGAATGCTATTGCCAATACAATTCAAGGAAATCTGTGGGTTTTGACCATCTAACACATCATGCCCATAAATTATCTGGCTTTTCTCCTATTGCTTTTTTTAAATTCTCCATTTCAGTCCTACTCCTATCACTAGGGGCTAAACACAGAATGTATAATACAGGACTTTGGACTTCTGGTAATCTTAGCCAGCCTAGGCAGGCAATTCTCTTGGGCCTGTTAGTAGGCTTCTCTAACCAGATCGTGGCCTTTTGCTGTGTCTGTGTTTGCAGAGAAGGTGATTCCAAAGTAGATAGAGATATACTGATTCCCTTGTGGTTTCAAATCATAGTATAAAACTGTAATTTCTGGTGAGACAGTTTTTGTTCCTGTTCATACAAAAATGCACTATTGCCCACAAGTACCACATTATCATTCTAGTCTTAAGATAATGTGGAAGACTTTCACAGGCTATTACATCTGATTCTTAGTTAAATACAACTGAATTCCCTTCCTCTAGGACAATTCCATTTAGGATGCAACTTGTGGACAAAATTCTGCAAACCTACCTGTACTATAGCAAAACTAAAAAAAATTTGAGTACAGATAAAGCTGTCAAATAGCAACCTAAATGCAGGCGTTGAGGGCTATAAATAACTTGCTGTGGGAAGAGCACAGGTGAAAACAAAAAGCTACAATGATTCACAGCGGTGACTCAAACTATAATATAAACCTATAGTAATATCTGAGGTACAGAATATAATTCTTAAAATGTTCAAGTCCCGCTGATATCTGTCGCTGTAGGACACGTGAAAGCACCACGCGAGCCACTGCTATTGCGAGGTAAAAGAAAAAGGGGCCGTTTATTTTCTGACTCCATCTTTTATACTTTTCCCAAGGTGGTAGAGGATTGGCCCGACACTGGGCCACCTCTCCAAAGATATTGGATATAGTACCAATACATTAAATTTTCTCCACCCCCATGAAAGAATGTAAACAATATATTGTTTACAGAAACTGTGTGGGAAAATTCTCCCACAGAAGGCAAACTCAGAAGACTTTAGAAAAATCTTTTAAGAATCAGGGCGACAGATATCCACATACAACTGAAAACTCAACATTCCCAGCACTATTGATAGTCCTGACCACACTGTCTTCAAATTAAGGCCAAAAGTTGTACTATTTTGCTCATAAATCTCAATATAAAAGGCAACGTGCTCCAAATTTGATTATAGAATTTCCAGATGGTGTACAATTATTTTAAAAAAAAAAGGCTGTAAAAGTTTTATTTCAGCATTCTTCAAATACACCAAGAGGGCTTGTAGAGGATTAATGAAGTTCAGGTATCTATGCTTGTGAGAGCAGATGTGGCTTGTCATACTTGGAAAAACATAAGTTTTTATGCCAGGTAATAGGATTTTTCCTTTAAAGAGAGTGTCCTAAAACTGCGGTCTGTGAAAAATCCTGGTAAATAGTATTCCAAAGAGACTGGGCACTATATCTGTGTGTTATGAACACCAGCTGGTAGATTTGTTCAGTTATAAAGATTTCAAGGAAAAAATGGGAGGACACACACAACTTTACATTCCGGAGCATTCCCAAAGACATTTTTAGTCCAGTGGGATATAAATGTCATGGTTCTTCACCAGGAGCTACATAGTTTGCTTTGAAATAGCCAAAGGCTGAAAACATCCTAGTGCACATCTACAGTTTTCTTTAGCAGTTCAGAGCATCAGGTAAGATGCTAATCAGAGGCATCCATCACTGCTGGCTTCCTGAATAACAGCGTTCTGAAACATCTGTCTGAATAGAGAATGTTGTTGCCAGTTTTCCTAATATTTATGTATTATCACACATTCTCCATTCACCATTGTTTCTCAGTCAGCATACAAAGCTTAGAGGTAAGTAAAGGTGAAAGACTTCTGCCCTTGGGAGATGGCATTAAAATATTTGCTTTCCTACTTATGAATCAATATGAAAATTTTGCATATCTCCCTTCTCTTTTGGAATTATTATTCAAGCCATTGGAAAGGAATTGAGACAGCTGTTTAAGTTTAAAGGATAAACTTGGGAAAGGCTAAGGTTATTTAGCAGCACTGAAGAAAGCTGTCTTCACTGTGAGCAAGCTAGAATAGGAGGAGTTAAATCTTGCAGCCGGTCTTCAGATTATTTACATATTTACTTGGGAATTTACACTGAATTTTGACAAAAATTATTTTGAGAGGGTTTAATGATCATCCTTAGAAGAGTTGTAGAATATGAAGTAAGATATATTCAGACATTCATAGAAATCAGAAGGCATTTCTGGGCCAGGCATATGTCAAAGTGGTTTGTAATCTTAGGACCTCATGGAATTTGAATTTTTATTGAATATAGAAATGTTTTTTCTGGGTTTTATTTGTTTTACCAGCAATAGAAACAATCTATTACATCAAAGTCATTATATAAATCAATTTCTACACTGCATATCAATGCAAGAGACTGTATTTGAAACATCCTCAAATCTGGTGTTTTCTTCAAGACAGAATGTTATAAAGTAGCAGACATCTATTTTACCCACATGCTGCAGTGTGCTTGTCATCCTGCCATGTCTTTTAGCTCTCTTGACTGAACTGTTCAGTTTTTAAGGCAATTATGGCATGGCATTTTAACACTTTTCCCAAAATTACTTTTCCCTCATATTTGCTGCTGAATTTCAAGGACAACTCTGAAATATTCCATGGCTTTTCCACACTGAGTTTTGCCTGTGAACTGCACCATAATTATGAAATTCATGGGAAAATTCACAGCTCTTTGTGGCTCTACTTCTGTCTTAGGCGATCTCAGAAGTGAAATGATGTGTAGCTTCTCTACCTTGTTTTGTTTTTTAACCAGAGAATTCCTAAATTTAAGAGCATTAACTGGTTTTAACAACATGCACTGAACAAAGCTGTAGCGCTGTGCTTTGTGGTAGTCTGTTATTTTACAGTTTGTTCTTCTGTAGTATGTTTTGCTATTCCTTGTTATAAGTTTGTAATAGTTCATTTTATGTACCCCATTTGGCTTCCCTAATGGTTCAGTCCTGAGTTGTTTACCAGAGTCTTCCAATTTGGGGAGTTAGAAGGATAGTTAGTTTTAGTAGGTCCTGGGAAAATACCCTGGGAAAGTATAGGCTTTGTACTTGCTACAACTGCACCTGTGTCCCCAGTATATGATAAATTATATAATTGTTAGATGCAATGATTGTTTAGTAATTAAATATAATTACTGTTTAATCATAAGAATAATCATGAGAAACTGTGGTCAGGGACTTGAGAATGATCACAAGAAATTCATGCTTGAATAAGACCAATGTATACAATAGAACAATATAAGTTTAATAATTAATATGTAAGTTATATAACAATAGAATATAAAATACATACAGCTCAAAAGCCATGTCAGAGTCAGATTTGGGTCTGTACCCCTAATTACCAGAGCTCTTCAATAAAAGCACCAGCATATAATCATATCCCATGATTATGTGTGTTCCTGAACGCTAACAAATCCACCTGTATACCTCTCTTGTTCCCTTGTCTTACCCCTGTCTGTCAAAGATAGCACACTCCTTTGGTTCTGGAGTGTTCCCTGTCTTTCATCCCTTCCTTGAAGCAGAACTGGATTGTGAGGCTTGCTCCCTCTTCCTGTTGGCTTCTTTTGGGGAGCCCTTACCCTGCACCCCTCCCCTAATGCCCTCCTCTTGGTCAAAGAGTGTCCTCCCCATGTTCCCCCTATCCTTTAAAAGCAGTCCTTTCATGTTCAGATTTGTCACTTGCTCTGCTCCACTTTGAGACTAAATCTTTGGAGACTCAGACAAGTGTCTTTCCCTTATTCCTTTGCCTCGGTTTCCTTGTGCTCTGTGCCTCTGCTGTGCTGCACACACCGCAGTGATCACCGCCACCCGTAACAGTCTGGGCAGAGACTCGGGGGGCGGCTGCTCATGTGTGGCCCTGCGGCCACAGGCAGGACAGCTGCCAGCAAACCTCCAGCCCATGGCCAAAGAGAGCCAGACTCAGTGTTTCACCCATGAAGAAAACTCATATATTTTTGTCTTCCTTGTAATTCTATTTTTCACTTGTACTGATGATGTGTGAAAGCAAACATGTAAACACATTTATATTTTTATTTATTTTCAGTAAAAGTCTCTTTAGCTACTCCATGTTTAATTACACAGAACTCACTGATTAAAAGAAACCCCACTGTCTTACTTCTGTCACTTTGATATATTACTCCAATTTCAACAGAAGATTTCTTCTGGCTCACACTTTTTGTTAGTGTTTTCATAAATACCTTCCTTAGGCAATTCATTCTCTTAGGAATGTGTATGACATTGGAAAAATCTTTTTTTCCCTTCAGACTAGAGTTGCTATGATTTATGGACCTGATCCGGTCTTGTAACGTAGATAAAAAAGTCCCTTTTGAAACTAAATTCATCATAATGTTATTCCAGATTTTCTGAAGAAGTGACTCTATTACATGGAAACTGCTTATGAAAAAGCTGCTATAGTCCTGCTATAGCTACAAAGGTGAAGTAAACAAAGGTCAAACCTTTTCACCATATTACTCCTATTTCCTAGGGCTGTTTTTTGTTTTTTTTTTTTTTGATGAATGTTCTTAATTTTCATTTTTTATCTTGAGCAAATGACATTGTGTACATTATGGACATGTACTCTAGAAAGGACTAAACCAAATCTCGGATAATATAAGAGATGTCTTGCATATGATATTATAGCTAATAGTCAATTTTTACTATAACAGAAAATCCACACAGATGTTTGCTCCCATTTTGCAATAAAAAAAAAAAAAACAAACAACGGAGGAATAAAAAGATTTAAAATATAAATTTTTTTTTCCATATCTTCAGACGACTATCTCCTTGCTTCCTTTGTTTAGATTTTCCAGGTCTCATGAAATCACAGAATCATAGAATAAATCAGCTTGGAAGAGATTTGAAGACATCCTCACATCCAGTCTTTTATGCAGAATAGTCAACACTGAATGGAGCCGATTGTTTAGCAGGGCTGTAAAAACCTCCAAGGAGAGATTCTACAGTATCTCTCTGAGCTACACATGATAATGCTCAATTATGCACAAGGTGGACATATTACTTTCTTCTTATGTAAATTCAGAACTTCATAGACAGTTTCAGTTAAGGACAATTGACAATGGGGGAGTATTTATTCTACTACTGCTATACCTGGGCAACTCTGTAATTTTGTTTTGATTTATGTTTGGTTGGTAGGTTGGTTGGTTGGTTTAATGTGCTGTGTCCCAACACTTCATGTTGATGTAGAGCCGAGGATTTAAACCAGAATTATAATAGGTTCAAGATATAAACCAAAAATAGCAGAAAATATACAATAAATAAGGCGTTGAATGCTTCCAGGGGGCCCAGAAAATCCTCAAATTCAGTCACCTCCAGGATTTTCAAGTGTATAGAAAAGTTGAATTCTTTCAGATGAGGAATGATAAATTCCTGAGGAGAGATGTCGATTTATCATCTCCTGATACTCAATCCCACGTGACGAAAGTTGCATGGTTTATATTGCAACCACAACAGAAAAATTCAGTTGTCCCATAGCTGTCCTGTAGTTATAATGTGGCTGAGTGCTAGGGCAATGCCTGAGTGCACATATAGTGTTTAGTAATAAGTTCCTGGGTAGTTGCGAACTCCACCACTCCTCCTTCTGCACAGATGAGCCAAATGACTGACTGGAAAGACAGGTTTAAATGAATTCCTGTCCACCTTCAGGTTGTCCACCTTGGACTGTTATGGACTTGGAGATTCTCTCAGGTAGTTCATGGTGTGCCTGAACAAATTGGTAAACATTATCTGCATGCTTCAATTATCAGTCTGAATGGAGAATCTATTTATCCCAAAGACTCCCCAAGGTGGTTGCTGTTCTAAAATAGACAAGGCTGTAGATAAATAAGACATGCCCAATAGTCATTTGAGACTGTTCCTGAAAACGCAGAATATTCAGATAAGTCAATGCTTTGCTTTCTAAACTCCTTCTCAGAGAGGAGACCAGGTATGGCTGGATCCAACCTTAGCCCCACACTGTGCCAAAGGTTTATGTCTAAAGGATTATACAGCTGTAACTGAACTTTTATACAGCTAGTCCATCCAAAGGATGTCAAATTTGTTATATTTATATAAATACAAATATTTATTATGATAGTGATTAAACAAAAATATCTTAATCAAAATTATTTACTACACAGTATAGGAGCTATAACTACTAACGCAGTATAGTACATGCTTTCTAGGCCATATTGAAGCAATTATATTAAAGCAATTTTTTAAAAGCTAGCAATGCCAATTATTAAATGCAGATTGATGTTACTCATAACCACTACTGTGGGCAAGTTTCTTTTGCTTAGACACCTTGAGAGGGTATCCCTATTCAAGTAAGAAATCTTGACACACACACCCCAAGAAGGTGTATGGTAGAAGACCCTGCTGTGAAAAAGTAGAACTTTAAAATATATACTTTGTACTATAAGCTGAATGACTATTAGTCACATGTCTCCAAGTCATGTGTGTCAGCTTAGCAGGTTTAGATAAGTTAATAGCAGTATCGCTTGTTTGTTGCACTTTCTGGGAAAAAGAAAGATCTTCACCTCACTGTCAGGATGTTTAACTTTGCATCTGATGAGTCAAACTCATTTCAGCACTCTTCAACACCAAAAATACACGATGCCCTTTTTTCCATTCGTCACTGGTAGATTTGCAAATAGAGAGGACATTGTTTGAGTTGGTTTACCCCATTCTAGATAGAGCATCCTGCTACAGGTGCCCAAGGTGAAAGTGGGCCTAGAACAAAGAGAAGCAGTTTATACTAACAAAATAATTTAGAGAAATATTTTACACTAGACTGTTATCTACAGACCCAGTCAACTGCTTCTTATGCCTTTGGCTATGCTTAGAGCATGATATGATAGCACAGTTACAAAATCTGAAGGGAAAATTTGATTTTTTCTTTAATTTTCCCTCCATTCAGTTCACTGTTTCAAGGCATTCTCACCAGTCTTATTGATCTGGAGGGCTATGACAGCTTTTTATCTATAATAGAAACAATCATTGCAGTCTGATCTTGTTCATGTTTCTTGAAATGACTGCTTCACCACAAACATTCACAACAGTTGGAATACACAAATCATAAATAATTGCACTGTTGGTGACATATCACTATCTAACATAACAGAAGGCATCCCAATTTGGAAAGGAGGGGGATATTTAAATGTACAAATAACTTCCAAGAGGATTGAAATATGGAAGACATAATACTGGAAGAAATTGTCATTCTATACAGTTGATTGGAAGACAGTCTTTTTACAGCTCCTGAAGAACTTTGAAAAACAAAGGTGATTTATAGTGTACTTTCTGACAAGACAAAAGCAATCAGTATTGAGTAAAGCTATAATCTATTTGATAAAACTATAAAATATGTAGACACAGATTTTTAGAAACATAATAAAGAAAATTAGGTTATATTGACATGTTGTTTTCCATTATTAAAAAATTAAAACTACTTAAAATATTTAAAAGAATAATGTTATAAGCAATATAATGTATCTGATAAAAGAGGCTTACATATTAGTTAAAAGGTTTTCTGATGAATGATGCACACTACAGAAATCTGTTCAAGAAAAAAATTAGAATAGTAAAGAGAAATTTGCTTGTTATAGGTAGGAATATATCTTATAAACTACTTTTTCAATATTGCATAATGAAAAAAAAAGCATCCACACATTTTTGGAAGAGGGAAGAGCTGAAAAGTGGGGTTTTTTCCTCTCTTCTTGAATATCTGTGTAGAAGGAAAACCTATTTTATCATGTTTTTTCATTCTTCCCCTCCCCCGATCCATAACTATTGAAATTTAGAGAAGATGTGCACATTTTTTTGTTTGAATGGAACGAAACAGAAAATAGCAACCAAATTTTAAGTTATGGTGTCAAGAAAAGAAACTTCATTAGCAGAATTTTGGTTATTTGACTTAATACAAATTTTCTATGATAAGAAAGAAAAACCATGTGCTAGTCAATCTGACCTGAGAATGCAATGATGGACATGTAAAATTTGTGTTCTAAGATAAAGCATTCAGCTATATCAAGAGAACACATATTGATGACATATCCTAATTTTCAGTATTTAACTGCAATCTGTATTTACAAATACTGCTACAAAAGGTTTGATTTTAATATTCTTTTACAATTTCTTACATTGGTATGGAGAAAATATGATTCTTTTCCTAGTCATAGACATCACCTAGACAGCCTTGTGATTCATCAACATGATTGATCTTGTAAATGTTTTCCTGTGGACCTGATGATGGAATCTGATAGCCTTAGCTGGTTGTTGCCCTCCCTGTGAACCAGCAAGAGAAGAAATGACTGCAAGAGCTTCTTGACAAGAAAATAAAGTAGATCAAGTGCTGATTATTATTTACCCTTATTAAGGCAACCATGAAGCCAGAAGATCAATTCTATTGATTAGAACTGTAAAAGCAGCCCAGTAACAGCCTCATGTTCACACCATCACTGGAGTAGTTTGACAATAATTATATAAAGGAAAAAGTACTACAGAATTTAACTTTTCTTCTTGATAGCTATTGCCCAAAACATATATTTTAATAACTGGCTTTTTTTTTTGTTAACTGTAGAAATACCATAACTCACAATTTTCTTTCCAGTGACACAGAAAGAAATAACTTGCTGAACATAATAAAAACTACTTTGCAGAACAAAACCTTCAATTTAGTTAAAATTAAATGGCTCTTCTGGTACAAGACATAAAGATTGATCAGACTCTGCTACTCAACTACTTATACATCCAGCAGGCTCTCTTCCTGAACTAAGAAAATAAATTTTCATAAACATTCCAACTAAATCAGATCTCTAAAAGCCTAATGCTGATTACCATCAGATCATTTAATATATGCAGTTTTAGTTAACCCAAGCACATCAGGACCTTTCCAGTAGTGGAGAAGAGTGTACTCCAGCAGTCATTGATTCGCAGTCATTCTCCCCAAGCTTGAATTTGCTTCTCTGTTCCATCCAAAAAACTGATATATAAGTCTGTCCATTTCTTGCCCCGGATCCACATGACAACCTTCTGTTCAACCTTATGGACTGACTTCATTTAATGCCTATTATTTTTATTTTTATCATGAATCAAGTTAAAAAATAATAGCGCAAACAAATAATAAAATATTAAAATTTTCTTACAAACAAGGCAGTATTCGACCACATTTTCAGCTCTTTCTACCCAAAATCACAATTGCTGTCATTTTGGAATGTACTTCACTTTAGCTTCAATCATAAGAAAACTCAGAACTTTTTACAGAAGCCAGATTGTTTTTGTGGCCTTTATGAAAACCAACTATTCTTGTTGGTTAGCATTCTAGCCTTAGAGGACAAGTACCAGCTAATTAGTCACATCCCTCAAGCTCACTCTATCTTTCCCATGCAGTTCATGGCAAAACTATGACTGAATTATTTGAGCAAATTTTTATTTTGATGATGGATCTCTGGGACATCCAGATGATTAATATTGCACTGTAACAGCATAAAAATTGAGGGCATTTGATCTGTCACTGTGTGACATAGCTCTAAATGTCCTATTTGCATTATGACAAAATTCCTGACTTGAGACCAGATGCTTCATAATACGGTAATGAAATGTCATTTATTGCAAATACTATCAAGATAATGGCATTACAGTTTATTGGGTAGCAGAGCACTAACTTTTGAAATATTGTAAATCAAACTGGTTCTCTGATGAGTTACATTTTCACATGGAACACAAATGATTAAGTATATTCAACATGGACAAATAAAGATATCTCTTAGAGATTAACCAGAATATTATGCTAGGAAGACCAAGACCCTGACAACATAGTTTGAAATCATACAGCATTCTGCTGTATTGTTCTCTGTGGGAATTGCTAGGGAAAGGGCAGAAAAAGAAGGGATATTATTGTTACTTTTTTTTTTTTTTTGGTGCTGTCTCAGTTATTAAACTAAAAAAAAAAAAAAAGCCATGTAATCCTCCTTCCTCAAAAAAGATCAACAAATATGATACGGCTTCCAATGCTACTTTTCCAGACAGGTCTGTGACTTTAGGAATCTCATCCTTTAGCCCTCTCTTAGCACAAATTACTTTCCCTATTTTTTTTTCCATATGTACATGCAGGAAAACATGTCAAAAAAATTAAAATTTCTCTTCTTTATCACTCCTCAGGAATCATTCTCTCTCACAGCTCATGAGAAGCTTTTGCTCCAGCCTGATTTTCCTGCTCTTTTACGCCATGTGCAGTTTCATTGCTTCTCTTATTTAGCCTAAATGTAAGATTTGTAGCATACCTATCACCATTAACCTGATCTGTGATAACTTGTAGGCTAAGAAGAGTACAAAGATGTCCCCTGATCAGCCAGGTGGATGTTGTGAGTCCAGGTCAGAGTTCCTCCAGTAGGAATAGTAGTAATTCCAGGTGTGAATTATTTTGAGAATCTAAAACAAATATTGAAGCTACCAAGTTTATTCAGCTATGCCTAAACTACAACACTAGTAAAGTCTCTCAATGCCCACATTTCGCTGTGAGATTCAGCTCATGGTTCAAAACATTCAGATCATGGTTCAAAACACATACACACACACTAACACATACCTTGCATCCCAGCCTCAGTTCCTTCTGAAGAAAAAATCCATCCAAAAATCACATAATTAATGTTTTTCTGTTGTAAACCTGATTTATTTACACATTTTACAAGAAGCAGAGGATAGCATAAAGGGTTTATCCTGCAGTTTTTGTATTGACAAGTTAATTTCCACTACTTCTATTTTTTTCTTCTAACAGCATGCCACTTGTAGTTTACTGCCACCATCATAACGAATACTTGTGCTAGATTTTGTTTACATGGATATAAGTAGCTGCTTTTAGTATACAGTTATGAAAATGTACCAGGGTGTCTTTTGGTTTACATGCAACAAATAACTGTGCATAGCATCAATTAAAAAAATAAAAGAAAAAAGAATTAAAAAAAAATAAAACAGCAGTTTGAAAATTTGAGTACCTTATCTATAACTTACCAAAGTAACCATGGCTATAAAAATGAAGCCAGATACTCCTGAAACTCCTTCAGATTACCTTCTGTACTTTCAATAAAACACATCTGGATATGACATTAAAAATCTTCTCTACATAATATCTACTATTGCTTGGTAAGATGTGATTGCACAGGTGACACCTTGCAAATTGTTTGTGGATTTACATTAAGGGAAAAAATATAGAAAAAGAGATATTTTTCAAGATATTCCAAGGTCATTGCATATTTAATATATTCTGACATAGGAAAAATATAGAATACACTAGTACATACCATTGTATAATGTATACTGTAGCATAAACATAGCAAAAAATTAATATGAGAAAATCAGTATACAAAATACACCTCACAGCACCTAATGTCTTCACCCCTGCAAGGACACAAGTGAGCAGTAAAACCTACCTGACCTTTCACCTTTCATTGAAAAAAACCACCTTGGAGGACTGAAGAAAGAAAGAAACTTGAATCCTTCTAAACTGAATTAGATGGTAAAGGGTTTTTACAGAGTCAAACCATAACATATTGTTTACAGGAGAAGCTTCTTAGGCTGTAAGTAATGATGTTTTGCTTTCAATAGTCATACTCTCATGTGGTATATCAGCAGAGAAGCACTGAATTTTCCTTCTGAAAGCTAATCTGTTAGAAGGAAGAGAAGAGGCACGAGAAGGCAAAGGAGCAAAAGAGATTTACAGTCACAGCTGTAAGCCATGGTGGCTTCTGAGGCCAGACATAGATGAGTTTCATTCTGAGTCCATAATGAGCCAAAGCAGCTGCCTACCTGTGGCAGCTGAAGAGAAAGGGTGGTATCTCTGTGAAAGGTGAAGTTTTCCCTCACCTACAATAATATGAACTCAGGAATATGCAGGAGATAGAAATCTGTGCTTTTTTTTCTGAATTTTTTCACAGTGGGACTCCCACAGCATATGTCCATCATACCCCATCTTTCATTCAAACTTCTGTCATAGTATAAGACATGACTATTCACCAGCATTTAGCTTCCAAATAAGTACTTTCTGAATTAATTTTTTATCCAGAATAAAAACCCATAAAGCACAATGTTTAATCTATTCTTATTCAGAATGTGTGCTTTAATTATGCCTTTAGATGTTACTTTGTAGACATGCTTTACCTTGATCTAATTCTGTCTTATTCTGAATGCATAGGGGATATTTTACTCTCTTATTCACTTGTGGTTTTGTTTTCAAATGAGACAAAATTTTTAGTGTGACAGTTTACTCCCCAGTATCCATCACATTTCACAGATAATTGTCTATTCCTGTGTCTTCATTTTCCTTCGTGATGAATTCTGACACATTCTGACATGTTCCACAGGGAACATTTTTATGGTTTCTGTAGGAGTAGCTGCCTGTTAAAAATCTTTCCCCTACCAGCAACAGGCAGCTGGCAGAATGAAAAGTGCAGATGACACTCCTTAGGTCTATAAAAGGGGCATCCTCAGAACCATTTTCTATCTTTTCCAAGGCTTCTAAAGATAACAATATGCAGGTTAACTAACATAATTATAGGCCATCATTTTCATTAATAATGGTCTAAGAATTCAGGCTACTCTCCTCACTCTTCATATGACAACTTGTCTGGAAATTGTTTCCTTCTAATAGCAACGTTCTTATGGACCCCTGTCCCTCCCCATGAGGATAACAAGGTAAAGTGACTTCTGCACACCCAATGATTGTCACACAGACAACCAACTTTGTCACAATACACCATCTTGCCCTAAACACAGGTTTGGTCAGTGTCCAAGACTGAAGACCAAGATGTTTCCTATTACCATCCGAGTAGGAGTTGCCACTGGACAGTTTTCCTTATCTCCTGTTAATAGGCCCATCAATGTCTTGCCACATGTGTTGCAGTGTGTGCCCTGTCCGCTTTTCTCCCCTGAGTGGCGGCGAGATTTAGCATCAGGAGAAGAGGAGAAGACAGCCGTTCCCCCTTTTGCTGCTCTGCAGTTTCAGTTCAGGCGCGGGGACAGATTGAGGCGACACGGGACTTGGGGGGGGTGAACAGGGTGGTTTTATTCCGGAAGCCCCCAAGACCCCTCAGGACAGGCGAACACAGATTTTATACCCGAATCTCAGAGGAGGCAGGGAACGGGTGGGGGGAAACTCGGAAGGGGGACGGGCAAGGAAAAGCCTGGGAAACATGGCAGCTGGGTGCAGGAGAAAGGGACTAGGGAAATGGGGTGGGGGGGAAGGGTAATGAGCAGGCATTAAACAAAAGCGAAAAACTCCGCCTCAACACACATGACTCAGAGATAACACTCTCCAGGAGCCAATTCTGTTTAACAAGTGATTAAGGACACACCTCGAGACTCAAAATGACATTAGCCCATTGTGAGATGCTCCGCCCAGGGGGGAGGGGCTAGGCATTCCCACCTGGATAAATCCAGGAATTTCTAGACAGAGAGGCAGCCTTTCCACAGGTTTCTGAGAAGACACAACAACCACATCTGCCATTCCAAGAGGACTGCAGCTACTCCAATTTGGACTGCTACCAGCACACTGGCCAGAGGGGTGTCAGGTTGTATTCTGACTTTGTCAGTGGTCTTCCTTTTGTATCACTGCCTGTATTTTTGTCTTTTTCCCTTTTCCCAATAAATTGTAGTTCTGACTTGGAGTCTCTCACTGGTTTTGCTTTCAAACCAAAACACTCAGTTCCTTATAATCCAGTAGTAAGACAGTCACAAAACCATCCCTGCTCCCCCTCACTTACCTTGTCTTGTCCACACTGCTGAATCACAGGACATGTGCAACATCCTTTACAATCCAGCAGGAGAAAAAGCAGGAGACAGCAGGAGACTTTACAGAGTGTGAGGGAGCTCCATAGCTGTAAAAAGGTACACATATGTACATTTCATTGGAAGCTGAGACAGATATAGATGTGTTTCTGAATACAGGGCAATTTGGCAACTTTGGTTTTTCTTTTCTAATATATATATATATATATATATATAAATGTACCCAACATGCCTATCCCTCACAGCCTCCCAGATCACCAGGCTAGCCCAGATATCTGTGGGCCTTGAGGGGAGGCAGATGAGGAGTTGGGCAAAGATTCAAAAGAGGCTCCTCCAATTCCCCTGATGTGGTTAAGCTGTTTATTACATGAGATGAAGGGGAAAAGAGAGAGCAAACAGGAAGGGACATGGTCTTATCTAGGCTCTCGACAGGGAGGGCTTTCTAGCTCTCTGCCAACCCCATCAGGGCAGGAAGGAGGGGACCACACTTATCAGATCCCAGTCACAGGGGTCCCTGTGGAGGAAAAAAGCATAATCTGACAGCAATGCAGCAGTACCTATTCATGACCTCTGATTTATGGTAAAGATTAGAAAAGATGAAAGAGAGTCTGCAAGTGCTGAACTAGGAAAAGATTTTGAGTTTTCTGAGCTTTGTGAACATGACTGACTTTCTGAATACAAGATTCTTCAGCATAAGCAGCAAGTGCCCCAATGAAATGAACTTGGTTGCTGTTCATAGATGTTAGGAAGTACATTCAGAGTGGAACTGAAATGACACAAGAATTCCTTTAAAAGTGGTTATACGAGTTTTAAACTAAGTTTAGAAACATTATACAAAAAAATATATGTATGATGTCATATTAACGGTGACCTTTTAATTTTCTTGATTTCAAGTCCTTTTAATAAAGCATCAACATTCTTAGAATCACATTTATGTTAGCAGATGCTAACCTCACTTTGCAATGGTTCAAGTCCCCACTTAATGTCATACGGAATATATACAATTAAGCAAGACTAAGTTGTTTTAATTAAAAATATATTATTGCTACTTAATTTTGTGTACCATGGTATGTCTCATAGACAGTAAACAGGATAAGTAGTGTTAGTCCTACGGTGCAATAAGAGAGCCCAAGCTTCAAGATACAAGAGTTAAAAAATGAAAGAACTTCCTTACCAAATATATAAAGAACAGAAAGAAAGAGTTTTTATCAACATCTCACTGTGAGTTGCTGCATATAACCTAGACTACTGAGGAATTCCTCTTAATTAAGTACACTTTCTGAAATACTGTAGTAAGAATTCAAAGATATTCATACAGTTTTTTAAATTTTATGGGTTTATCTTTTGATTTCAATTTTAGTATTTTGTTTTAAATTTGACATTTCTCTAATTCAGGAGCAAAAAAAATAATTATAGAAAAATAGTTTAATAAGTCTAATTGTATAATGCACTTGCTTTGTGAGATCATGAAGTAATTAAGCTTTTCTGAGACAACAGCAGACTGGAAACAACCTCTGTTCAAATTAGTTTTTGACTATCAGGACACTAATTGTCTTCCTTTAAGACTTGGTCAAAACCTAAGAAGTCAGAAATAAACCCAAGGAACTGGTCTCATGTTTTCTAAGGAAGAAATTACTTCTGATTCATTGCTTATTCTATAACTGATAAATGGAAGTTCACAGCATGAAAAAGGGAGAACCAGAGCTACAAAACTGAATTATTTTACTTACAGGCAAGTTAATGAATACCTAAAAAAACCTGAGTGAGCCACTTGAAGTCAAAAAAAAAAAAAAAAAAAGAAGGAAATAATGATATTAATGGTATTTGGATCCTGTATTATAGGTAGGATCAAAACAGATGACACAGACATGCTGTCCTGCTTTTTTTTTGTTCTATACAAGCGTGATGGTGCATTTTTCATCACATATGCATCACATTTAAATTCCACTACTTTCATACATATCGAATTCTGTAGAATTTGTTTTAGTTAAAAAAAAAGATTTCTCAGCTTTTATTTTTTATAATTCATATATGCAACACTCATATATCCCTTTGATCCCATAAAGTTGTCCCTAAAGCAGTGTTCTTTCACCCAGTGTGCAAGAGCAAGTCAAGGCATTGATTCAAGACATTTGATTTTATTATCAATCTTTAGAATAGGCTGACAGGCATCTCACAAAAACTGTCACGCCTTTTATAGAAGGAAAGCACAATATTTTACACCAAAAAAAAGGTAAAAACGAATGATACTGAAACAGGTGGTTTGTTACTCATGATTCTATAACTAAATTCTTAACGTGCATGTGATGGTCTTGTTGCACTTCATTATACTATCATTTACATATGTAAATTTCCCCAATGAGTATGATTTTTAGTCATCTTAGGTAGCTTGAAGTATAATTTTTATCCTATCAACTACCACTAAGTTATTAATTAACATTGTATTCTAATAGAGTTTCTGCTTGAATCTATTTATAGTATTTTCTTTCTCAAGACCCTTTTGTTCTGTTCCTGGGGACCCATGATCGCTCTGTTATTCCAGCATCCCTTTATAATGGTTTTATTGCTGTTTTAGAGTTACTGAGAATGTTTTTTCTTCATCTGATGTCAATAATGCTGGGAATTCCAAGAAATGAATAATTTTGTTTAAACTCATCCTAACAGAAAAATTAATCAAAAATGTGCTATATAGAATCAAGAATTTAAGATACTGAATAAATTCTAGTAGATCCCATTTGTTTTTAATACACTTATTGTCCAGGAATACTATCTCATTTTGGCTTTTGTTAGAGTTTAATTTCTCAAATTTCTTCACATAAAAGACCATTTTTTTCTTTGAATTACTACGTAGCATTTTAAAGAAGCCCTAACAAAGAGATCAGCCTCAGACAACTTCACAACAGCTCTTAGCAAATGCTTAATTTCAAGGAAATGTTTGTTATTTTGCTTTAAATGGGTCTCAATACATTCTTAAATTAGCAGTTATTAAAATTCTTGGCTAGAACTAGTGGTAAAAAACAATCTCACTGGTATAATGAAATATGCACAGTGAAGAAAAACTGACAGCAAACAATAGATCATGTGGCATTGTTAACTGAAGGTATTGTAGGGTTTTCTGTTTCAGAAGGCACCATTGTCTCTCATATGCCTACTTTAAATAAAACAAGTGGTAATAAAAGCTAAAGAAAGATGAAGGAGAAAAACTTAGCGCTGAAAAAGAAAACAAACTGTCAAAGCAAGATACTCTGAAGCAGCCTGTAAGTAAGTTCCTATGATGCCTTGAAACACACTGTATTAAAATTTAAACCATTTTTATATTATAGCCATGATGGTCACTCTTGCCATAATAAAATTTAGGGATGCAATATCTTTATGTAATAGACTTCACCACTGGCTTCTGGCATAACATAAAGGTCTGATATGTGTTCAATACTGCCAGGAAATCAGTTCTGGGTTGCAAGAGGAAAGAGGACATCTAGACAAGACTGGTGTGCTCCTCACTAGCTGAAAGTGCACCTATCTTCTGTCAGATTTTGCAGGTTCACCTGTAGTGCTGCAGTATCGCTGTCTAGATCCTACACAATCCTGTACATGATGGCTCAGTTGATCCCTCTTTCACCCTACTGTCCTCAGTCCCCTGTAATCCAGTGTCCAGGTATGATTCTGATATTACTGGTACTGGCATCTGTGGGATTCTCATTCAATTCCTCAGGGAAAACTAATTATGAAACCAATTTAAAAGAACATAGATCAAACATACCAGCAACAATTGAGAACAGTGAGACCTAATGTCTTTAAAACTTAAGGTCTTTGGTACAAGGAAAATCTGAGAAATTAAAGGTAAACTTCACAAATTAATGTAGAAGTTCTGTGAAAAAGTTTCAGACATTTCCAGATGAGTTGCTTTTGAATTCTTATTAAGAACAAAAAACTAACAAATTTCTATCCTTAAACTAGAATTATAAAAATATTTTCCTTATTATCCATCTGTGTTGCAATTATTAAGATAGTAACATTTCACAGTAAAATAGTAGAGAGACAGAGAATAACTACTCCTGAACTCAAAAACACTTTTCAGTATTTTGCACAATGATGCTACATACAGCTGGAGAGACTACCCCAGACTTAGGGAGTCTCAATGTCTAAAATGAAGTAATTTCTCTTTACATTCCTTCACAAATAACATTCATAAAGGTACATGAGGTTTCCTCAGCTGTCTCAATCATGATTCCTTTGCAGATTCACAACCCATTTTTATAAACAGTCGCGAAATTAATAATTTCCCACCCATGTACAGTTTTCTTTATTTCCCACCCACCTACCCCACAGTTTCACTTTTGTATTCTCTGCTAGCTTCTTTTGTTGATCTCCCTTTTGTTTTAGATTGCTTTTTATAACTCTTCAAAGGCCTCCCTCCCATTGTCCCTTGCTCATACCTTGCTCTGCTGAGAAATCTGCAGCAGCAAGAGTTTTTTTTTGAAAAAGTGACAAGAAATGCTGCTGATTCAGTGCAGCAAAGACATATGATCTAATGAGAGCAGTGGGTGATTTCACAGCTTGTGTTAAAATATGGGCCGGCCTTAGTTTTCTTGCAAATTTGTTTAAATGCTTGGATTTGATTGTTTGTATCAGGAGAAGCCAAACTAAGAATAAAGTTTTTAATGGTTTGGGAGAATTTTTGTCTATCTTTTGTTCTGCATTTTCTCATAGGATTCTTATCCTCTCCCATGAAGTTGAAGATAGCTACATGCATCCTGTCAGTTCTATGCACATTGTTACACCCCACTAGTTGTAATTGCAATTATATTTGGACTGTCATAGCCCTCAGTAGTCATTTTTTTTGTTTGTTTTCTAAAATAGTTCTGGGGAGGAACAGTGAAGAACAAAAGAAAGATCTTTCTCTTACCCATCCAGACACTGTATCTATATATTTAAAAATTGGAAAGGAAAAGAGGAAACAAAACCATTACATTTCTAGGCTCAGAATTCAACATCACTAATTATTTAAACAGAAGGAGTAATTTAAACACCTATAGAGAATATGAATCTGAATTGAAGAATTCTTGAAGTGTTTTGAACAGTCCAATAAGAGACACACCTACTGTAAGAAAGTCCTCTAGGTTCTGGATACATGCAAAAGGTTTTTAGGCATAAAATCTTTAGTTAATATAAATGCCAAGTTCTGAGCTAATCTCTTCTTCAACTACATTAAATCTCAGAAGAACCACAAAAAAATATATCACAGAGATACAATTCATCACAAACAAGTCACTGGGAATGACTGTTATTGTGCCCCTTCCTAATTCATGGCAAATGCAATGTCCCAAGGAGAGAAATTTGTGATGAAAGAGCATTACCCTAGATCTGTTTCCCAGTGGGTATGTGCATTTGAACTGTTCTCAAGTTTTAGGTGAAATAGATTGTGAAAAATACCTTACTGATATGAGCAATATTTCTTTTCATCTTGGTTTACATCAGGTAAGATGCAGTTTAAACGATCATTATATAAGCTCACATTTTTAATAAAAGTGTCTAAACAGAATTTTATTAGCCTCACTAGGAAATTTCTCCTATGTAAACAAAACTCAATGCCTTTCTGTTACCTTCTTGGCCAGCAGCACTTTGAAAACAAAGCAAAAATGATCAGAAGCCACTTGTGAGCTTCATTGTTTCCTAATCAGTGATTATATTTCCTGGTCCGAGTGTAAAAGCTCATATGAGACTTCCTGTCTGACCCTGTTTCAATTTTTCAAAAACATTTTTTTTTCATATAGGGGATGAGTTGTCTGTCCTGTGTATAATGACTGCTGTTTCCAGCTTTTTCTAATGCCTGCTATCTAATATTGGTGCTATGATAACTGTACTTTGATCGTGGCTGCACTGTAGGAAGCTGAAAATCAGAAGCTGAAATCTGGCCCTAAGGAAGCATGTATTTTATTATGAACAGAATCAGCATCAGATCCTGCTTTGCCAGTCCTTTTTTAACTTGGTCAGAATTATGGTGAGAGAAAACAAAGCCAGCATATTTTAGTCTCTTTCTTAATTCATAGTATTTGTGATATCTTTTCTTGTTTCCAGTGATGAGCCATTCTCATGTGAGATTCACAATATATAAATATAAATAAATATAAATATAAATATAAATAAATATAAATATAAATATAAATATAAATATAAATATAAATATAAA
>QUSF01000106.1:335304-402788 GCA_003676055.1 Chloebia gouldiae
TCTTTCCCTTTGTATTGTTGCATGTATTTTTGTCCTTCTCCCCTTTTTCCCAATAAATTGTATTTCTGACTTGGAGTCTCTCACTGGTTTTGCTTTCAAACCAGAACAGTTACAAAGACAGATACACGTTTAAAAATCTATTTCTCCACTAAATTGTTGCATTGCCTAGCAAGATTGGTACATATACTTATGCATTTTCCGGTGAAAACTAAATATACCACAACTTTGGAAATGAGAAACAGAAGTGACTTCAGCTCTGTTATTTTCTGATTGTTTTCGATGCAAGCTTTTTAATGCAAAGACTTTTTCTCATCTGGTATGCCTTATACTTCCGCTCACTTTTTTTAGAAGTTTGTGGCATGTGAAGACTTGCATTTATTGTCTGCAGCTCTGGATTCATAAAATGAGAAGAAAGTATCTTTGTTATCATATCCATAAGAATCCATGGAATGCCATAATATAGAGCATTCTCTTATGAGAACAGTCTACATATAAGGATATTGTTCTTGTGAAAGATTTCTTTTGTTAAAAGATATATTTTACAACAGTATTGTATAATACAGGAAGAAAAACTCAAAAAATCAAAGATAGGCCATTGGAAGGATCTCTAGATTAAATAATTCTATCCAGGATCAGGACTAAACCAGTCTCTTTGTACTGGGGTTAAAGCATCTTCATATACTTCAGATTTTCCTACCCTTTTGGAGTGAGAATATTTTGATAAACTTTAAAACTAATTTACAGTTTAGTTATGTTTGCTTTATTTTGTTCTTTTTCCATTAGCGTTACACAAAAGACACTTCAATTTCCAAAATGGGATAGAAAGACAGAAGTCTTACAAAAACATAATAGTAATAGTTCCTTCATCATATCACAGTTTAACTTACAAGTTTTTTTTCCCCACAGAGAGTCATCTCTGTTACAGAATTTCTGAGGGAGAGAGGGTATGATTTATGTCTGGAGTGAGATCTGAGCTACCCAGTCTAGGCCTCAGATTTGGGGCTTGTGAGGCCTTCCAGCCTGTGGTGCAGTTAGAAATTAAGAGCTTGTGGCGCAGTTAGAAATTATGTTAAGGTAACTACAAAGTAATGAGCTATCTGAGTGTGAATTACAGTAGAGCTGTAGTGTAAAAAGCCTGACCACCTTAAGGCAAAGGTAAACAATGTTAGCTTGCCAATCAGAGTGCCTTTGTAAACTGTAAACCATATAGAAGTGTATATAAACTGCCATCTTCTCTGGAATAAATGAAGAACGTAGCATTGATCATACTGGTTGGATGTGCGTTCTGTCCTGTCCAGCTCTTCTGATTTATGAGGTCCCTGGCTTTGAGTGGCACCCTCGAACAGGGACCCAGGATGCTTCGAAAAGCTCCCAAATTACTTTTAGGGTAACGGGAAGCAGGATTTGAGTCGTGCAACAAAAATCAGGTCCAAATCGCTTTTTAGTGACGGGGCTGGGATCCTAAATTCGCTTTTTGCGAACGAGGATCAGGTGAACGGAGCAGAAGTCTTCAGTACTCCAAATTGTGCTGTTCACGACAGGAACTGGAGCAGCGAAGACCCCGGTGTTCACGAAGAGCCCGAACGGCGGGTGTGGACGTGGTCAGGGCCGGGAGCTGGAGCGGAGCTGCTGCTGCTCCGAGAAAAGTAAATGGAGCACCCTGCCGAGGTTGGTGGTAAGCCGCGAAGAGAAAGAAAGGGAACATAGAGCGTCCGAGAACGAGCACCGCGGCTCCTTTTACATATCCTCTCCGAGAGAGGGAAAAAAGAAAAAAAAAAAAGTCCGATTTGAGAGCAATTGACTCTGTGGGCAAAAAAATAAAGAAAAGTTACAGAAAGCCCTCCCTCATCCCTAGCGGGACGGGGTGGCAGAACTCAGGCAGCGGGCTGTGGCAGCGAGCACCGGCCAGCCGCCTGGGCGGAGCGCGGAGGCGGCGGGCGCGGGGCCAGGCGGAGCAGGGCCGGCTAGCACTGAAGCCTGAGGCGGGCCCGGGGCGGTGCAGACATCAGCCAAGAGACAGAAGGTGCCGTGCTGGAGCCAGGGCAGGCAGGGCGCGGCCACAGCAGGGGAGTCTCTTCTCAAATCCCCACGGCGACGCAGCAAGGATGGGAGCGAGAAGGCGCCGCCCCTTAATTTCCCTGCAAACGCAGCCATGGTGGTGGTGCGCCCGCGCAGGGGCCCCGCAGCACCCAGCCATGGCGGCGGAGACGTCTGCAGGACACCGAGGTTGCCATGGCAGCGACAACGCCGAGGGCAGCAGCGCCACCGACAGCGGGAGTGCAACACTACAGCAAAAATTTCAACAGCATTTTTCCAATTTCTTACAAGAGTAAGAAAACGTAAAAATAAGTGTAACAGTACCGAGTCATTCTCCAAGATGCTAAGAAGGATGAACATTACACAAATCAGTGTTATTTCAAATACGATATAGATGGAAATCACTGTATAAAGATAGAAGTATTAGTAATGATTTAACTACCAAAAATGTCTCTAAAAACAAAGCATTTGAGAAATGTCAGTCAGAATGTTGGTATTGAGTTTGTAATTTTGGTTTTGGATTTTTATAGATAACGGTATGGATGGTGATGATTGTTAAGTTTTATAAATAAGAATTATTATTAAGGCATTAAGGTATTGAGATGTTGTTATGGTATTTGAAGTTAATTTTCATATGTGTTGTTGTCTCTTTAGGGGATTGATTACGAAATATGTTTCTTCAGGATCCTGTGTTTTTGATTTTTTAACTACTCATGTGTTTTCTTTGTCCAATCTTTTATGCAGCTGCAACTCATCTTCCTTTACAAGTTCATTGTCCAGATTTTGGTTCAAGATTTCAGACTTCAAATTTTCAGATTTCTGAAGAAAGGGTTTGTTGTATTTAGAGAATTTTTGTCTTGAAAAAAAAATTTTAGACAGGTTCAATTATTTGATGGTCTGATACATTTTTAATCATAAGGTTTTTATTCATAACTGTTATTTCTAAGACTTTTGATTCATAATGTATTAAAAGATATCCTCCAATTAGAGTTCCAGTTCTGGCCAAGCTCTGGCTCTTCTTGGATGGTGTGATTGACCCAGGTGTTTTCTGCATAAAAAAGTATTGAAGTCCTTTTGGCTTGACAATTTGACCATATAGGACAGCTGAGCCTCAAAGGGAGTTTTGGAAGAACATGATCCGGACATGTTTTATCCAAATCTCGGTTATTTTAAGGTTTGTCAGCTGCTGCAGACTCTGGGGTGACAATTTGATATTATGGCAATTGGTAACTGTGATTTTATATGTAATGTTAATTGTGTTATTATCTGATCGGTTTTTATATGTTGATCGTTTTTTCTTTACTACATGTATTATTCTGTTCTTGAGGTTTTTTCATGTTGATATCTCCATCTCTTCATGCAATTTGAAGGAACAAAATTGAGAAAGAACCCTCCAGTCCCTGTGGGGATGTTGGGTTTGTTTGTGTTTTAACAGGTGCAGAATCTGGATGGATTTCAATGAAGAATGTGGAACTTATCAACTGCAAGAAAGGGCTGATCTCTCCACAAGCGGGAGCAGAAGATGCACAGAAAATGTAGATTGTGCAAAGATTTGTGTTTCACCCAGAGACGATCGTGGACTTTGGGTTTTTTCACAAATGTGTGTTTTTAGTGTTGTTGTAGAATTTGGTTACTAAGTTTTGATTGGGTTTTAGTAAGGCCTGTGATTCTTCTGTTCATTTTGCCATTGTTTTTCAATGGCAAAAGAAAAAGAGGGAAAGTCAGTTAGATAATCATAAGCATAACATTAAGTTTATCATAAGTTATAGTCTGTATTTAGAATTAAGTTTGTTTCTTTCATGTTAAACAGGGCATTCAAGAACCTGAGACGTATGTGGTGGGTCTCAATGTTTCTAATAAGTAATGTTTTAGTTATTGAAGTATCTGGAATCTTTGACATTGACAAGAGAGAAAATATGTGGATCACTTGGGCCAAACAAACTAGGCAAGATTCATTCTGCCTGTTGTTAGCCACAACATCTAACCCTTTCCGTACTTGTTTGATTGGAGTCTCGTTGGGTCCCATGGCAGAGTTCAAAACTTGGACCCGAGCTCAAATCAATCCAAAAAGCACACTGGGAGCGCAAGCTGTTCCATTTGTGCAAAACCTTAAATTTATTGATGCCAATCTTCAAGAATTTGATCTTTTGGGTTCTGTCCCAGGAAATTACTTTTTGATATTTGGACCTTATGCTGCCAAATCAAATCAAGAAAAAAGACAGTTAACGGATGACAGCACTTGGTTGTCTCCCAGATCACCATTGTATTATAATTATTCAGAATATTGTAACAATTGGACTCAATCTGTGACACCGTCAAGAGGTGGTGCAGGAAAACTGCCCCCAGGAACCTTCCTCATCTGCGGGGACCGAGCCTGGTTGGCAGTCCCTCAAAATGCTAGGGGAGGCCCATGTTATATCGGTAGGTTAACGCTTTTTGCTCCCACCATACATCAAGTTCTCAAATTGCCTCAGAAGACTCAACAAGCCGAACGCAGTGTTCTCCAAATGGACCCCAACTGTAAAGATCTAGTGTCATTATGGGGGTACACTTCACTAATACTAGTCTCATTTTTCACCCCACGAGTTGTTTCAGCGCAAGCTCTCACACAATTGAAAACCCTGGCCTGCTGGACAGGAAAGTAAATTAATATTACATCTAAAATGTTAAGTGAGCTTGCCACTGATATAGGTGTACCTGTCATGCAGTTCTTTAAAACAGAGCTGCCTTTGACTTACTTCTTTTAGCATACAGACTTGGGTGTGAAAAATTTGAAGGCATTTTTTGCAGGAATTTAGCTGACCATTCTCAATCGATTTATAAGCAGTTAACACAACTGAAAGAACACATGAAGAAACTTGTTGCTGTAGACCCTCTGTTTGCTAATTGACTCAATTCTTTAGGTTTTGCTAGTTGAGTCAAAGATTTAGTACATTCTGGTACTGTATTTTTTCTTATTACTATAATTAGTTTAGTCTCTATACCGTGTTTATTACAGTGTATGCAGAAGATAGTGTACCGCGCCTTCAAGCCAGCCTGGGTAGCTGAAAAAGACAAAGAGGGAATTGTTGCAGCATTTCAGAGAGAGAGGTCATGATTTCTGTCTGGAGTGAGAACTGAGCTACCCCTCAGATTAGGCCCCTGATAAGCGGCCTTGGTGAGGCCTTTCAAGCCTTTGGCACAGTTAGAAATTAGTTGTAGCACAGTTAGAAATTATGTTAAGGTACCTGCAAAGTAATGAGCTATCTGAGTGTGAATTAGAGTACAGCTGCAATGTGAAAAGTCTGACCACCTTAAGGCAAAGGTAAACTATGTTAGCTTGCCACTCCGAGTGCCTTTATAAACTGTAAACTATATAGAAGTGTATATAACCTCCCATCTTCTCTCGAATAAACGAAGAACGTAGCATTGATCATATTGGTTGGATGTGCGTTCTGTCCTGTCCATCTCTTCTGATTTATGAGTTCCCGGGTTTTGTTCTGGTACAAGGGATTACTCTTTACCAGGCAGGTCTTAGTTCTTTCCCTAGCTGAACTTCATGAGGTTCCTGTCAGCCATTTTCTCCAAGTTCAAGATGCCTCCTGGATTGCAGCACAACACTCTGGCGTGTCAGCCACTCATCCCAGACATCTGCAAACTTGCTGAGTGTTTTCTCTGTCCCATCAAGATCATAAATGAAGGTGTTGTACAGAATTGGACCCAGTACTCTGGGGTACATCTCTAGTTTCTCATGATTCATAAAACTGGGGTTATATCTGTTGTATGACAGCACTTTTATTCTAGGATTTTACCTTTTTTTAAGTCATAAGTCTTTAAAGTAGTAAAGAAACATTTTTACTAATTTATTGAAGTACATTGATTTGCTGTCTGTAGGAGTAAATTGCTTAGCATGAAATAGGTCCTCCTCTGCCTGGTCTCTGAAATTTTTGAAAAAATGTGGCCCATGAAGAAAGGATGGGGTTTTAAGATTAATTTTAGATAGCAGTTGCTACTAACAGTTAATTGCTCATTACATGTTACAGACTTTCTGAGAGAGAGGGGGCATGATTTATGTCTGGAGTGAGAATTGAGCTACCCCTCAGACTAGGCCCCTGATAAGCGGCCTTGGTGAGGCCTTCCAAAAATTATTAAGAGAACTTCAGTGTTTTCTTACTGCTGTCAGCCACCAGCCAATGGCTCACATGAAAGAAGAGCAGAAGGTATTTTCCACCAAAAAAGAAGTACAAAACTACCAAAAAAAGAAAAAAAAAATTTAAAAACTTGAAATTTTCACTGTCAACCCCTCCCTTAAGGGTCCAGTGTTTGAGGCAGTGCTAGACTTTGATACTCTTCTTTCAGATCAAGGCAATTATGCACCAGAGAGACTGGGATCTTCTGTGTATTGCTTGTCTTTGATTTTCACCACATGATTGTCTACACTAGCAAGACAGCAACTTGATAAGTCCAGAACATCTGTAGTGGGCCTTTGATTCCTGGATATAAATAAAGTAGTGTGTTTAAAATGAGAACTGAGACCATACCTTTCTTATTAGAAATACAAAGGTCTAAAAATGAAAAAAAATTGATGTATTGGGGGTGTGAGTTTTAATAAACATTTAGTCCTCATCTTTATACTTCCAGGTGAATTTAAATTTATGCACTACAGTGTAATAATTAAAATATTTTAATCAAGCTATCAGGAATAGGTTATCTGGCTCAGCACATGTAACAATATTCTGTAACTAGTTCACAGAACTCATATAATTGACACAGACTAGGATTTGTAGCAGACTAGAATTTGGCTCCCAAAGAAAAATCACCTTATTCAAGACTCTTAATGAAATAAGACAGCATATGAGTCAAAAGGCAAAATTCAGGAACTCATGGCAGAGTCTCTGTGACATCCAAGCTTTGAGTAACCTTAAAGGGAGGCATTTGGCATAATAAGTTGGGTCAGTTGTGGATTTATTGTTGCAGAGATCTATATTTCCTCACAAACAGAACACATCTTTAATTTAAGCATGAAGATATCTGCACACATGCACACATACAAACACATGTGCTCCCAAACACAGAGAGAAGGTAAAAGAGCAAGTTTAGACAGTTACACTAAAGCTTCAAGCATTTTAAAAATAATCAGAAATGTTATCAGAAAAATAAATATTTTTATGGACAGTTTTGGAGACTAAAACAGTTACTTAAAATATTAAGCTACTTATCATACTTAGTAATCAAGAGTAGTTCATGGCCTTTGAGATAAGCAGAGAATAGTCCCAGATAGTAAAAAAAAATCTTACATTTATTGTTCAAAATCAGAGTTCCTTAGACCTGTCAGGTGATGATTATAAATAGAATCTCAGAGTAAGTGGTTTTATTTTTGTAGGTTTTTGGTGTTTGTTATTTTATTTCTTTCTTTAATGCTCTTATTTTGAAATATTGCCAACCTATGTCTCCCAGTGTTGCATACCCTTATCATTCCCATTCTATGCTGCAAAAAAAATGATGTGTTTTTCATTCCTGAGCTCTGAAGAGGAACCAAAGATTTTGGTCAGGGAAAAAATTCTTATTCAACACATAAAAAGAGTGAACTTTCACAGGGTTAGAAGGTATTGATATTTCAAATCAGAATTTGAAAGGTTTTCTAGCACTAGGCAAGATAGGAGTTCTTTCTCCTAAAAAATGGACATTCAAGAAGATCTCAATTATTAAAAATTTTCAGATTTTTGAGTAGTGGGAGGCAGAAGAAAACCTGGAAACTGTTAAAAGAGATTTTAAGGAGAAAAAAATGCTCATTTGAAAATATCAAAACAATTTTATATAAACTTTTCAACATTTCATTTGAAAGTTATATTTTCTTCCCTGTCATTTTTTAATTCATTTACTAAGAGGTTTTCTGTATTTACTATGGCAACTAGAAAAAAATTATAAAGTTGACTGAAAAAATTAGCATTGTTTTTTGGTAGGGCTTTTCACTTTGTCAAAGATAATACTAAAAATTATTTGTTTCTATTTGAACTAATTTTGACCCAGTTTTGCAGTTCAACCATCAGCTTGAAAGAGAACCATTATTCTTCAAGCTTTACTTTGAACCTCAGGAACAAGATAATAAACAAAATGGTTTTTAGATGGTTCAGCATTTAAAACAGTAAAATTATGCTATGAGTTACATTTTAAAAAATATAAATATTGAAGAGGTATTGATGAATTTTCAGGGTTAATAAAGGAGTAATGATGTTGCAGCTCAAACCTTACTTCAGATGCTCTCATTATAGATAATAATATGGGGTTTGCACCAGTAAAGACTGGGCAAAAACTATAGGAAAGAGCATAGAAGAAATGGAAGTCCTTTTAATGCATTTGCTCCATTGAGTGGTAGCTATGATAGTTCTTTGCATTTTGATTTCCCAACAAAGCAGTTGGTTGCATCACTGAAGTTCACATTTGAAATTTCATTACCGCTAATAAAAAGAGCTTTTGACATTTTGAAAATGCATAACTTTGCTGAAGAGCTTTTGAAGTGGTTGGCAGTGACATGACATACAAACACTAAATATAAAAAGGGCCAGAGATTTCAGCTGATATAACATTTTAGATTCCATGGTCACTACCAAATATTGTGAATGTAATTGTTTGAGTTTTTTTTAAATTTAATTATTTATTATCAAAAAGCTGCATTCAGTTTAGAAAAATCTGAACACTAATGATCTGATGGGCATTGATACTTTCACTGACAGACCTGCATGAGTTCACTATGTTCAAGAAAGATATCACACCCATGCAACTGAATGCAGAATCCAGTTGGCAATTTTTTTTATTATACTGCATTTAAATGCAAATTGCTCAATTTCATCTTGAATAAAATCATGTTTAAATGGATGGCACTAGTTTATAGCTACTGCCTATAATATTCACTATATTGGAAAAGGATGCATTTGACATCCATTAAATTGTGTTATGCTGTCATTTGAATGGACATTTTAAGTATTCACTGCATAAAATAAAAGGTAATGAAACAGTGCTTAGATGCCAAGGATATGTAATGTCATTCTTCAGGCTATCTCTGTATCCAGTGAGAACTAAATTTTTATTTTAATGGTATTAGCCATTAAAATGTACACTTTCCTCTATGGAACAGTGAAAGCTTGACTACTTTGCCAAGAAGAGCTTGGCAAACACATATGTCCATACAGTATGCTGAAGTAGACTAAAATATGCCTTTCCTTGGGACTCAGATATTAACAAGGTTTCTGTGGTCAAAAAAAAAACAGAGGGAAAACTCATGCCAGTCAGTCGAGGTATGGTTTAATGGACAATTGTTAAATGTTGTCTTTGTGGTCATTATAATATCTGAGTAGAATAATAATAATGATACCTATTTTAAACCAAAATATCAATTTTATCATAATTAAAAATAGGTAGTACCATATAATGAAAATGGCAAATAGAAATATTATCCCACACATTTAAAGTAAGAACACAATAACAGGAGAAAAACTTATGGACATAGGTCTGAGAAAGAATAACATTGGTAATTTACCTGGCAGGAGTAGAAATACTAAACTTAAATGGATTATGCCTAAGAATAATTAGGATTTTTAACTAACAATATCAACTATCTCCAGGAAAACAGGTGCCCATAGCATGTAACCATTACTTGGAAGACAAACACCATTATTCCAAACATTTCCTCCTTCTTCCTTCTTCCTCCCACTTTATACACTGAGCATCATGTCACATAGTCTGGAATATGCCTTTGGTCAGTTTGGATCACCAGTCCCAGCTGTCTCCTCCCAGCCTCCCATGGACCCCCAGCTTCCTCAGCATTGTCGCAGTACAGAAATCAGAAAAGGCCTTGCCTCTGTGTGAGCCCTGCCAAGCAGTAACAAAAACATCTCTATTATCAACCCTGTGTTCAGTGCAAATCCAAAACTTAGCCCCAACCAGCCACTGTGAAGAAAATTGATCCTACCCCAGCAAAAACCAGCACTCCATGCAAAGCAGATAATTAATTCCTTGTTTTGCTTTGCTTGTGTGCAGAGCATTTGCTCTCCCCATTAACCATCTTTATTTCAACCCACAAGTTTTCCTCCTTTTACCCTCTGATTCTTTCCCCTGTCTCAGCAGAAAGAACTGAGTGAGCAGCTGCATGGGGCTCAGCTGCCAGCAGAGATTAAACCATGACAGTAGTGAACTTAAAACCTTCTATTTTCACTCTCATCTGGAACTAAGAGAAATTTTGAAATATGTTGTGAAATATGTTGTACTCTGCAAATTACTTGTTACCACATAGTCAATGGGACCCAGTGTAATTTTCATTCTTGTAGGTTTAAATATTTGATTATTTCTCTAACCTCTATCAGAGATTTGGCAATTTTTTTCCCCAGGTGCATAAGAGGGAAATAACAGCAGAAAAAGATGGAAAATTACAACTTAAACTGTAGCAGCTTTAATACATTGTTGTATTCCAAGTTTTTCCTTGGTGAAACTTCTCCAGAAACACGCCTCAGCTCAGGACACATTTACTGTTACCAAAGTAAAGAAATAGCTTTAGTCAGACCTCTGGACAGGTGGCTACAGTGTCAGAAAGTATCAACAGGCAGTTTTTCTTCAAAGGTAAATAAATCCAGGTGTCTAAGGGTAGTAACCTGGATAACAACACCTACCATTGCCTCCTACCAAGGCAGTATGAGAGTTCACCTGCAGAAACGGTCTTTTGGGGTAAATATATCTATTTCTCCAAACAGCAGATAAAGTTATAACTGTCATGCTGAGCAGGTCTGATTGAGTAGAGCATTAACTTTCACTACACTATGATAATGCCTTTATTTTCCTCAGGACTCTAGAGCTCTGATACTCATCTCCTTCTTTATAGAAGATACCAGTGAACTTGCTTCACTGTAAAACAGACCCCTATTTCACTCAGGACATATATGGTCACTGCCTTTGAAGGCTTACTCAGTGTCTGCTGAAATCTAGTTTGGGAAAATTGCCATATTTTCTTTCTGTGTTGGCTTGTAAGGTCTATTTTTGTTAAATCCTTTTACGCAACACTAAAATTCCACTTATATGTTGTGTCACTGCTGTCCACCACCTCCCACTCTTCTTACCTGGTATTCCTGCACAAGTAAGAATAGCTTCAACACAATCTCAACCAATTCATGTTTGTCTGTCTCTGCTCTCATTACAATTTAATCTGACAAAATATGCATGCACACATCTGAGCTGCCTGATGAGGTTCTCCCATAAGGCATTGAACTCTTTAGACATGACTCACCTCATAATAAAGTAAACAGATATAATAGGTCAGATGAATCTGGCACTAAAATGTTTAGTTTTCTGCAGAGACAAAAGTACTTTTAGGTAACAACTGGCAACCTGATTTCAGTAAATGGAAATTCTACCTTTCTGTTTTCATTAGGTTTTTATTTTTATTATTATTCTTTTTATTATCCCATTAATGCTGTGTTAAACATACCCAAAACACCCCAGAAGATTACAGTGTAGCATATTTTGTAATTAAATTAGTTATGATGCTATGTATGAAGACATCCATGAAGCTACTGTGTTCTTCTTAGTCCCTGGGCCTAAATGCCAGAAAGAATAAAGTATCTAATGTCAAAACTACTTAAGTGGGTTTTATACAATCCTCCCACACAGGGCATCATTCAGCAGAGTTTTTCCTTTTCCTCCCCAAAAAGGTTTTTATTTTAGGTTGCTAAAAAGAAAAAAAAAAAACAACCCAAAACCCAGAAAACCCCAAATCTACACAACTCAAACCAAAGAAAACAAACCACAAACAAACAAAAAAAACAACAACAAAACTCACACAGGTAGTTCAGATCAATTAATTTTTTAAATCATGGCAATATTCTTTCTGTGGTCTTACAAATCTTTACAAGTTATTGACTTCAGAAAAATAAACAGAAGCCTGCACTGTACATTGGGAATTTCCGCTTTTTTTTTTTTCAGTTTGTTCGTATTCTTTTCATTTTTGAAAATACTAAACTGTGATAATTCATTTAGAAGACCCTTGATTACTACATATTTTATGATAATGGCTTTATATTTTCAAAAATCCTATGAATCATGTATGGAAAAGTCTTAAGAAACTTAAGTAACTTCTAGTCTGGTAACATTTTTTCCACCAGTGACAAGGGCTGAGATTTTCTGCTGATGCTGTATAAGACTTAGTCTTGAATTGTTTTGTGAGATTAATACATTAAAGATGAGAGATGTCTACATATGACCCCAAAATCAATCTTTTTTTCATGGAACAACAGTATTTAACACTAGAGCAAAGTGATTATCCTAGGAAAATTAGGGGAAGATAATGAAGATAAGTTTTAAAAATATGGTCTCCAGAGCCCTGGAAAAACTGGCACATTAAATGACAAACCTCTCCAGCAAATATTTTAAGCAAATATATTCGATAGGGAATTATATTGTAGTAGCAGACAGAGAAAAAAAAATCATCATAAGTGTAAAGGAGATGCAGACAATTAAAAGCCTCAAAATATACCAGGTTTCACCTAAATCCTGGAGTATCATTAAATACATTTTTAAGAGTAGAAATAAAAAATACAAATAAATTTACTATAGACAGAATATCTGCCACCAATTTGAAGTCTTTACATTATTTCATTTTGATATAAAAGATTTCATAGGCAAGAATAAAACTATGCATGGGGGGGATTTTTGTGGTCTGCAGCAAATCTTTGGCATACTAATAAGGAGAACATTAAAGGCTAAACCAGAAATAAATTGTATTACTTCACAAATGAGGCAATGACTACAAAATAAGTACCACCTTATTATCAGTATTCTTTCAGTAGTCCCATATTTTCTGGACAGCTTTTTACTTTAGAAGGGTTCTAAAGATAAATTTCATTGGAAAGCCATTCACTGTTCACTTGGAGGAAATCTTTTTTCCTAGCACAGAAACAATCATAGAAGATAAAATTTACTGTATCACTGCTTCAAATCCTCCTGGGGTTATGATTTCAGGAAATGTTGATTGTTTGTGGTGTGTTTTAAACATATATATGCAGAAGATAAGTGTGACAAAGATAAAAAAACAAAGGGCAACCATCCCTTGTGCATTTCAGATTTAAAAAATTATTTCACTTCTTTGTTCTTGGCATTATTATTGTCTAGAGTGAAGAAATTGCTAGGAAAAAACCTTCAGTGTTTTACAATTTCTTTTTAGCTTGTTTTCTCTTACAAATCTGCTCAGTAAGAAATACCTCTAAAACAAGACAAAACTGTAAAAGAGTATATTTGGCCACCTTTTTGATTGGCTTGTTCACATCACAGAACTGCTCCAATAACTTGGAAATTCCAAGAGGTATAATTCCAGCTCCTGACCAGAACTAGAAGTGAAAACTAGATGGAAACAAGGAAATTGAGCTCACAGAGCATTTATTTTGAAGTCTTAAAGGATGAAAGAATATACTCCAGCAAAAACTTCAGATTAACTGTCCCATGTAATGTTATTTGATAGCAAGTTTGTTTGAGTTTTTTCCCTGAGGAAATCAAAATATTCTGTCTCTTTCTTTTTTTTGAAAAAAAAAAAAAAGGACCAATTGAATATAAACAATGAAGTTTTAATTAAGAGAGGCTACAGTCTACTACTTTTGAAAAACTTTAAGAGCTTTAAAACAAATCCTATACTCTTTATATGTATATCAATGTTTTCTAAGAACACCATAGTTAATGGTGGTATCTTAGGGAATATGTACAGTTAATAGCTTATGAAGAAACTTTTCAAAAAAACCAAATACTTCACTAAATCAAGCTTTCACATAATATTTATTCACAGATAAGAATACATCACCCCTGTAGGGGTGAACCTTATGGATTAGAATGTTTTATACACATAACCTCAATATTAAAATGCTACTCTATAAAGTTAATGAATATTGGAGTAATGGTCTTCATCTTCTACTTTTTTCTCTTTTTTATATAAACAAAATGAATCCTGAATATAAAAAAAGCTCAGCTTCAAAATTATTCATTAATTAAACTTTGAATTTAATTTCCAGCAGTGTAAAGTATGTTATTGTCTAAAATAATGTTTAATTGGAGAAATGTTCTGTGGTGATAATTTTTAAGGGGAAAATCACTAGAGTATTGTGTTTCTAAATTAAAATACACTATACGTAACAATATACACTATGTACACTATATATACACTATGTATAACAATGTTAGCCCATACATATACTACAGATGTAGCAATAGTCAGATGTAGTAGTAAGACAGCACAGCTCTACTGAAGTCAATAATATATCTTTATAGGTCAGTAATGTCATACCCACATGCACTGAGGCCAGCTTCATCCCTGTATATTTACCACAGCTATAATGTATAAAGTAAATATTGTACTGTTATAGTGATGATGTACCAAAAGCCTTTGCAAATTGTTTGACAGTGGCAATAAACAAAATTAGTTATTTCAAAAGCACAAACTTCTCATGTTACTGGGTTTATAAATTATATACCAAAACTAACCCTAAGGTTGCATATTTAACCTTATTGAGCCCTTTTACAGTCTCTAATTACATGACCAGTGTGACAGATCCACCCAGTCTGAGCAAGGGCCTGGTGCTGTACTTCAGTCCCCACTGACAAGTGATCCTGACTGAAATCAGCCCAGCTGTGCAAACCATGAGATCTGCACCAGTCTGCCTCTTCTCAGGAACTAAGGAATTTAAGTTCTGTCTTATCAGCAGGCAACAATACGAACTCAAGCTGGGACCACATAGAACTAAAGCTGCTACAGCTGTACTCCTGCACACCCACCAAAGTGGGGAGGCTGACTAGCAGTCAATCACTTATGCTACAAAATCTGCAGCCTTCCTGAGCCCATCACTATCCCATATGGCAGCAGACTGCATGTTGGTAAGCTCCCCCTTGATGAGTAACTCTCTCAAGGCTGCCCCTTGAGACTGAGAGACCCTTTACCTAACATCTGATATCTATAATAAAGTAAGTGACAATTTGCATTAGGCCTAAATGTAGATTATATGCTATGGACATTTTTATACCGCCAGAGATAAACCTAACTATTAGAAGTGGAGAAAGTAGTACTTTGCTGCCCAAATCATTGTCTGCCATCATCTAGTTACTGCCTAAATTATAATTTAAATAAGTGTTATATTTTTATTAAATCATGGTTTGACTAAAAATCAATTGCATAATCACCATTTGATTGCCATTTTACTTTCATTCAGCCATTGATTAAATAACCTCTGATCATAGCTTGGTAATTAGTAAGACCATTCTAGGAGACCTCACAACTATGACTTCTCTTGATAATTCAGCTGATCTCACATAGAAGTATATGCCCAGAATCCTTGCCACTTGGTGGAATAGGAGGGAGGGAAGCCTAGAAAAAGCCAAGGAAATTGTAAAGGGCAAGATTTGTCTTCAAGACCTGTGCTGAATTTCTTAATGAAGTCAGCACATGGTGTAGCTAACAGGGATTAGAAAGAAGACAGGGGAATGGACACTATTCTACTGCTTCTAGTGCTGTTCCCAGCTTGCTTCTTTTTGGCAGTACCACTAAAAGAGTGGCACTATGCTTCTGCCATCAATAAGCTGATGGACATGAAGATATGTGTTGTCTGTGCAAAACTGGTGACAAAAATATTTAGCCTAATACTGTTTGTCCCTTTTAATAAATGGCCCAATGTTGATGGCTGAGGAAGGAAAAAGGAGAATTTGTTATAATCAATGATCTTTATTGGTAGAGGTAACAAAACTGGCTTCATTACTAACAATAAATCCAGCACTTTAGAACAAAATAAATAAGCATTAGTTGTGTTTGAAGGACATTACTTTTTACAGATAAAAATACTTTGTGGTATTTTACACTCCAGGTTAATAAGAAGCCTCACTAAAAACACTGGTAATACTGGATAATATAATTCCTGTACCATACTCTTCTATTTGTAAATAATGAACATACAATTCAAATTAGTTGCTCAGCAAATGACTAAATCCTCTGATAACCTGTTGAGAAAGTCCACATCTCCCTCTGTTGGGAGACAACTTCTTGCAACCACATAAAACACTATATTCCCATATACAATTGTATCTATCTTAGACTTCAGGTATCTGTATATTCAGACACATTGGAAAGTTAAACTTTGTTAAAGCTAAATGTTGCTCCAGTTGAATAATTGAATCTTTTGTGTATTCACTAGGAGATCAAGAACTTTGTTGTCCTACACTCAAACCTTTTTATGTGTAAACCACTCTTCTCTCAAGTGAATATCTACATGCACAGCCTTGGACAGAAGTGCTGTCTGGCAGGCAGACTATCTTTAGTATTATATAGAGTCATCCCTGTAGAGCTAAATCCCAGGTATCTCTCCTCCCACACACTGATTACCTGATATTAAATAGAGGAGAGTGAGCCTTAAGCTCCTCTCCTCCTGGCTTGATGCTGCAAGAAACTCTATATGCTGATTCAGAAGAATGAGGAAGAGGATAGGCGGCATTATGTGCTGCTTTTCCTTTCCTGTGTCTGTCTGTATGGTGCAGACATAATCCTGAACTTAATCCTGACCACCACCCTACAGCCAGAGTTAGGGGCCCCAGCTGTATTAAGTGAAGACTGCGGGAACAAGGGCTCAAATGAGTACCACTTGATGCCACAGAACAAGGGCTCAAATGAACACCGCTTGATGCCACCCTGGGTCACAATTACGGTTTCTTGGAGCTTAACTCAAATGACAGAGATGGAGAGGCAGCAATGAGAGCAAAAAGAGTATGCTCAAGCAGGTTTAATTCTCTTTCCAAGCTGAGCATTTTGTTGCCAAGGTTATCTTCAACTGTCAAGTGACACTCTTGACTGACAGATGCAGAAAAAAATTCACAGACATGAACTTAAGAGTCACAGAAAAGTCCTCCAAAATTTCTGTCACAGCTGACCAAGTAGTTTCAACTGAAATTACGAATATAAAATATTTTTAAATTTTACTTTTACTAATTCTGACATATTTTTGATGTAGTATGTACCAAAAAAACAGAATAAATGAAAACTGCAAAATATTTTCCAGTTTATTATCGGTAAATATTAGTAATGCTATATATGAAATACATCCGGATAACATACCACAAAGAAAAGGCTGAACCAGGAGCTTTCACAAGGTAAATGCAACAACAACTAAACTACAAGGAGAAATAGAGGGAGTATTTTCACGTTTGAATTTGTATCTCCAAATGAAACCAGATTTTGATGCACTATATGAATGAATCAGCATCATGCTATTGAATATTAACCCTTGTTGATTTAGATTTATCTCCTGTGGTTTCACCATAATGGACATACTACTTATATAAGCTGGAAAGAATGCCTTCATATAATGGTTGTTTAGGTACACTGAGACAGAAAAGTCAGATTCATTTTTTATGGATATTAAGTTTCTCATCTGTCAGGAGTTTTTCTATATCTGAAGTTACAGACTTTATCTTTCTCTAGTTAAATGAATATTTAAATATTCCTTAGAACATGGCTCATTCAAACTTCACAGTTGCTTTTCTGTTTTATAAAATGTTTTTGCATTTTTCTTTCTCCAGGAATCTTAGGCTATACATATTTACACAGTAACAAACTTTTTTAGTTTTTTTCCAGTTCCTTCTCATTTGTTTATACCTTTCAGTAAATATATTTTTCATGTGAATGTTTTTGTGTGTAGTCTGCAATGAGAGATTTTAACTATAGGAGTGCCTGACTAACCTGGCTGTAGCACAACAGCTTGGAAAGCAGTGAAAGATGTGCATTCTACATCAATAAACATGCCTCAAAAGAGTAGATGCTAAAAGCCTTTTGGCTCTGAAACTCCCAGACTATGTGCATATATGAATTAAATATACCTATACGCAAAAGGATTCTTCCTTTTGACCATTAGACCCGTATTTTGAGTTCAAATTCTTACTCATAATCAAATTTTCTACTAAACTGTTAATGGTGACATGAGACTTCAAATTCTATGGTAACCCACACCATGCAAATTTCTTCTGTCAAAAGGAAATCCAGTAACATCACTAGACAGTGGTATAAAAGAACAGTATACTTTTATAGAAGATAATGGTGAGATAATGGCTCTGAATTTCCTTTCTAGAGAAATACATCTCTTCCTACTGAATCCATATGAACTCAAGGGAAAATCAATAATCAAAGGATGAAAATGAGATGTGTACACCCTTCTGTTTTAACTCTTTGGAACTGTCACAGCTGTACTTAAAACTCTGTAAAGCCTATGAGTGATATTTTTCTTCTGTGGGCAATCTGAGTGCAAATTACTAACAAGCATACAAATTACTCTCTAGCTGTTTTACAGAATAGTAACTGATTCTATTTTCTGAGAATTCACATTAGCAGCTGGTGAATTGGGATAAGAATCAAATACAGGTAGAGAGATTTTTCAAGTGCCTCAGAAAGGAGTGACATTGATAGAATCCTGTTTGTGCTACTATTCCTATCACCTGCAAGAACAATCTATCCTTATATTATATATTACCTTATAGGAAAAAAATGTCATTGTCAGTTTGACGTATGTTTAGCAGAAACATTTGTCACATTAAGACAAACCTAATTTGAATAACCAAATTCTATACAATTTCAATGAGAATTGCTTATTTATACTGGGGATTATGATTCCTCAAATCTTCATGCCTCTTATGTTTTAACAAATAACAAATGAATAGAACAAGAGAAGGCTAATCAAGAATGAAAGTCTGAGACTGAGTTCAGAATCTACTTTCACTGCTTTGATGTTATATATAACCAATGGTAATCTAGATTTCTGTCTTATACACATAGTTTTCTGATGCGGTGTGGGTTGATTTAGTTAGTTGGTTTTAACAAAGTCAGTAAGCCTTTATGCTCCTCCATTTGTCCTCTCACAGTTGGTGTGATCCAAGTTCTTTACCCCAAAAGTTCCCGCCACTTGGCTACCTAGTTATATGTCAATCTTCCCACCCCTCCCTGTTTTCTCCTTATTTGGTTCCATCAATCTGAGTTTGTTTATACCTTTTGGCTGTCAATCCTGTAACCATCCCCAGTTTCTTCCAGAAAGCATCAATCACTCCAGCTTAGCTTTTCTATTTGTCCCCTGACTTTGTACCTACCCCTGCTACATTATCATAGGTTGCTGTATCCCTCTCTGGTTTATCCCCATTGGGCAAGACAGGTTTACACCCTTATCCGCTCAACCCCTATTTAAGTTGCTGTAATCATTGATTTCTTTGGCATTTGTCACTGCACCCACTCAGAGAGCACCTTTCTTGTCCCACCTGGGGAAATAAAGGAGTCTTTGGGCTGGCATACAAGTGTCCTCTCTCATCTCTTCATCTCCTCTCAGTGTGCAGAGTTATCCACGCTGTGCACCCACGAGCAGAACTCAGTACCATCAAGGGACAGATGATTCTCCCCTGAGGTGCCACTCACGTGGCAGCCATGCGGCCTCACGCGGATTGTGCCAGCTGGACCCTTCCACCCGCCTGGGGCCATGGCAGGTAGCCGCCTCAGTTTTCCCATTAAACTGTCCAGCTTTCTTTTTTTATTTTTGTGAATATAAAGCTTCCTAAATCTGCATTCCAATACTAAAAAGAAATCAAAGTTCACAAACAAAACAAAACACTGCAGTAACCATAACAGAAAAAAGAAGGCCGGATTAGCATAATCAATGAATTCTGAATTCTCCCTGGATGTTTTATTTATGTCTTATTTTGGAGGCACAGAATGTTCTGGAATTTTACAATTAATTTTGCAATTAAATTGCTTCTATTTAGAATCATGAGTGTTGGGAGGACATTTCTTTAATCTCCAAAACCTAATTAATCTTTTAACAACTAGATTTTTTCCTAACAAAAAGAGACCAATAAACATAAATCCAGCATTTTTTTTTTGTTTGAAAAATTACTGAATAGTAAATAAGTAATCATAATAGTGAGGTATAGAGAAGTTCAATCTGCTGGATACATTTTTTTCAAGGTTCGGGAAAGAGTTTTCCATGAAAGATAAAAGTTCTGCTTCTACTACCCTTCCAGGGAGCAGGACAATGAATCACAAACTTTACTTCTCTTTGTAAGATGAGATGTGTAAATATTGCTTATGTTCATAACAAGATGGAACCTTTTCTGAAACTCACCCTGCTCACTCACTTGGCTCTGCAAATTATATCTCCTGAAGTTTTTCTCTAAACAGCTAATGGGTTTTGGCTTTTATTTTATCCATTTTTTATTTCCACTGAAAACATAGTCAGAGGTGTTCACTTTCATGTAGTTCTGACAGAGATATCTTGATCTCTGAGGTAACGTTTCACTTTTATATCACCATCAACTTGAAGACATTGTAAAAAGTGAGCTAAGTACTTTTAATGATTAAAAGTACTTTCTGGAAGTCAGAAAACATTAAAAAACATGGAATAAAGGGAAGGTCCATAGTTTATTAAGTTCTGCCTTAAAGAGCTTGAAGTAAAAACTAGAAAGATTTACCAAAGAAATGAAGTGTTGTACACCTTTTACAGACACAAATTGGAGGCTGAGTTTCAGACTGAACCCCAAATACTGGCTCCTGAATCAATCCTTTAGTCCTGAAACAAGAACAGTGGAAAGCAGAAAGGCACAATTCATGGACACTGAGACTTAATAAATATCTGCTATATTTTGATTACTTGTAAGAGGCAATTTCTCATTACTAGAAACATATACTGTTTCGTGTTTTATAGTTCATCAAGTGAATAAACTAGTGTTTTAAAATGAGGGAAATTGGAGGTATGACAGAGGTAACACCTTAAAAACCCACCATTTTAAAATTAATTACCTGAGCTCTCTTCCAATCTGGTTTTTCTTCTGACCTAAATAAAAAGTCATATAATCTTTAAAGGCTTGCTTTTTGTGTAAGCACAACACAAACAATTTTTTAAATTTAAAAAAAATACATTCATTTTGCAATACAAACATTCAATAAATGAACTAGAAAGATCCTTGTCTCCTTCTGTTATCTCCCATATTTAGAAAAATATTTTTGTGTGTTTGTATCAAAAGACCTTTTGCTGAAGCCAGTCAACAATCAATTTTTATTCTTTTCCACCTTCACAGTTTGTAATAAAGGAAAACACAAACAAGTGTTTCTTAGGAAAAAAAAAAAAGGGAGCAAACAGAAGTAAAGTACCAGATAAGACATATCTGAAAAAGTTTAATCAAAAATATGTCTGGAAGATAACTTTATTTACCAACTTTTTATTTACCAAACTTTTTTTCTTGACATACATGATAAGCATGCAGAACTCAAAAATATTTCATATGTTGCATTTGATTTGTGTAGAAGTCTTCATTATAAATCAGAATTTAAATAAGCTTAAAACTTTAGCCAACAAATCCTAGGTGAATGATGGTAATCTGAAAATTTTAATATAAAGACAAGCTACGTCTTAAATACTTTTCATACACAGGTCAAGAAAGTAAGTCTTAAGGTAACTTTAGTAATAAATCAGATTTTAAATATTACCTGCTATACCTATTTCAGTCAGTGCTTGCTAATGATGAACACCAGTATGAATATTTTTATAAACAGACACTGGGGTTTTTTTGACATTTTGTTAACTCAAAGTGCTGGCATGCTACATAAAATATACACATTTCAAGTGTCTAAAGTCATATTTGTTCAGAATTTCTCTGAAAAAAAAACCCTTTTCTTTCCAACATATCTGCAGAGTGCCTCATTGTGTGGAGCAGGGCATTGGGATAAGTGATGTGTCCTGAGGACTTCCCAGCCAGGCAATATCCTGCCTATGGCGGTCACCCAGACCTTAGAGGACAGCTCCAAGATAGCTGCAACAGATATGGACTTGAAATTTAGGATGAAGATTGCTTGTGAGCTCTAGGTAGAAATAAAGATATAAGTACCTTTTAAGTTTTAGAAAATGAATATTCTTTGGAAGAAAGCTGTTCCTCTCAGCTTAATTCTAATTACAGACATTGAAGAAGAAACTATTTATTATCTTGTTACCTCTTTATCATCCTACTGAAAATCAAATTGTCAACCTGAAAATACAGCTTTTCAGAGCATATGGAAAATATTTAGAACAATAGGTTTAAATATATCTTATCTAGAAAACTTCCAAAGACACCTAAAACATTAAGGTAGCTGGAGCCCTAGATGGGCTCTTATGTGCCCAACTATCCTGAGTCCAGACATTAGGATCTAGTCCAAAATGTACATTAATAATTTTTGTAGAGTATCTGCTTTCCTGATTCATTAGAACAAAACAGGTTTACATCAGCTCTAGATCTTGTTCTTTATAATTCCATGCAACATATTTTCTGAACTAAAAATGGACTCCAGGGAGGAGGCTTCTGCAATAGTTACAAAGTAAATTAACTCTGAGAACCTTTAGCTGCTGGCTAGTTGTTTTAATCTGGAAATCAATCTTAGTTAATGAAGAATGTTAATGAAAAAATCCCAAAGAGCTGTGTTCTGTCAGATCAGGAACTCTTCATCTGTCTCAGTTTTAGCTATCGAAACAGGTTAGTTCCCTACCTGAGGTGTGAGCTTCATGAAAGGGGAGACAATCAATTACTTCACATGCAGAGTCCAGAAACCTTCATAACTTCACCTAGAATTCCTTATCTAACCAGAAACAGTTATAAACAAGCTAACTAATTGATATAACACTATAATTCAGGTTCAGAAGTGAATTGACCTTTATTCCTACAAGAATGCAAAAATCTCTGCTTACAGGCAGAGTGTTGCATCATTCTGTTCAGATTTTGGGCAATAAAATAAGCTATTGTACAATGGATCAGAGAATCTTCATGAAGATTAGAGGATTTTTAGATCTGTAGGAAATAATAAAAAAGTGCAGAAGTCATAAAAAAAAGACATTAGTAGATCTAAGACCCTTGCAGAGGCCTAAAATTTTATCATGATGAGAAACTATCACTGTTTGTTTCATAAACTATACAAAAAATTAGAGAGTCTAAATTGAATTGAACACAAAGATGAATAAATTCCATAAAAGAGAGTTGTTATAGACTACAGGATTGCAGTTTGAAACTGAGAAATAGAATTCTGTGCAAGAGAATTTTGCTGAAAAAAAACAAAAGAAAATTAATTTTTATGGCCATAATTATTTTCTAAAATCCTTAATTTAACATGGATGTATGTAGGAAGAGCTCATTTTTATCATCACTTTTTGATGCCATCCATTTGGAATCCTTCCAGCTCTGTCATTTTGTTTGGCTATAGCCTGCCTTAACCAGTTAAGTTTCAAACAAAATCACTAGCCTGAGCTCACAAGGCAGCAAGTGATGCTTTAAACAACTCATTAGTGTAGTTTTCTATATTTCTAAGTGTGATATACTGAAAATGCAATTTATAGTTCTATTTCTAGTGATAGGCAAAGGTACATATCTGCTGTTGTCCCTTCTGAAGATACAGCTTCAGACACAAGTAACATCTCTAATACACTTCATCATCTTCCCCAACCTAAAGGAAAATTTCAAGGCTTAATACTAACTAAAAGTAACTGAGAAGGTTTACCCTACAAAATGTGTCATAGGGTAAAGGAAAAATAGAGGGAGGTCTGTGGAGTTGCGTTATTATATGTTTTATTATATGTTGTATTTTGTAATGGTTTGCCCCACTTATCCCCCACATTGTATCAGTTTCTTCCTGAGTTTTTCCGCCTTACCTCTTGTGTCAATCTCCCTAAAAGTGTTGATCCATTCACCTGTCCCCTCCCAGGTGCCTGTCCGTCACTCGGCGTCCCTTCCCTTACATCTGGAAGCTTCCATCCAGGGCGTCGGGTGATTGGATGAGGGCCTGGGGCCCCTCCCTCATTGGATACCCCTGTTGTCAGTTGGCCCAAGAGCCACTCCTTACTGTTCTCCCATTGACTGGTCGGTTCCCCTCCCATACCCTTTATAAACTGTTGCAGGCACCTCACCGGTGCTCTTGTTGGCAGGTGCCCAGCTCTCTTGGCTGGCACCGTTCTGTTGGACCCTCTGGGTCACAATAAACTGGAGTTTTGCCCCCAATAAGAGCCTCTCCTCATTACTACGCCGTTGGGATCTTGCTGCAGTCTTGGACCCACACAGCGCTCTCCAAAGCCCACCCAGGTCAAGCGGAGAGTGTTGCCACCTGCCCTTCTCACCCCATCGGAGAGCTAGCCGGGGCTGAGGATTCGGGACAGTGGTCAGGCGCGAGGACACGGCAGAGGTCAATGAAAAGGAAAGCTTTTTTTACAGTTTTCACATTCTAATGCTTAAATTACCATCTCTTCAAAAGGTTTAAAACTATAAGTTTTTCTTTGCCATAGTATCAGGGCAAAGGATAAGTGGAGGAAACTCTGAAGCCTACAGCTCTAGGCCAATATCATAAATTCTTTAAAAGAGAAATTCCTAGTAATAGAGACATAAGGTGAGTCTCTTCACAGGATAAAAATTACCAGGAGCAGCTCCAAAGCTCCAAGATTACACTACATTGGTCTCTAGCTGTGACATGGGAACAGAGTTCAAGAAAGCAAAGAGATAAAGATCTCTCAGGAAGATATATGAGGAATTTATTTTAAAACTTTTAAATTCAAAGTCCAGGTTGTTAATCAGAATAGTATTCCAGTGGTAAATACAAGAAGGTAAATACATGGATACATGGTATGTGTGAAGTTGAAGATCCAAAGACTACTTTTTTCACTACAGAGGAGTGTAGATTGTCCACAGCACAACACAGGCTACTCAGGGGTGGGAAGGTGAATAAAGAGATTTTTTACTCATTTATCTATTTCACACTGATCACATCGCAGGCATTAAAAAAATGCATTGCAGTCTTAGAATAGCCATTTAATCATATTTCAAAGTACCTTTTCAGCACATAATCTGTATAATCTGTATTGTCACATAGCAGAACAAGGATTAATCTCTACATATTGCTGGAATATAATTGCTAAGAGCAAATAAGATTAACATTTTGAAATTAAAAAATCAACATTATTTTTTGTGGTTTCACCCTCTCTCTCAGCCCCTAAATTATCAGGCTAGCCCAGGAACACAAGCTTTGATGGGGGACCATCAGGAGAGGGGAAAAATTGAAAAGAGGCAGTTTACCCCAAATGGTGGATGTTACAGCTCTTTATTCCATGGTCCGAGAGCAGGGAAAGAGTGCGGGGCAAGAGAGCGAACAGGAAATGTCAGGGGTTTCTCTAGGGTCTTGACAGGGAGGGTATTTTGGCTGTCCGACAACCCCATTGGGGCATGAAGGAGGGTTTCAGGAATATCAGATATGATGTCACGGGGCCCTGGGGAAGGGGGAAAACATGGCCTGAATGGAGCATTGCGGCAGGTCTTCCCCGGGACCAATGTCCCGCCGGAGACACTGCGAAGGGTTCAGCGGCTGGAGTGGTCGCCCGGTTGCCAGATAGCTAAAAGAATCACTCTTCCACCCAGAAGCAGGATGTCTCTCAGGCAGCCTTTATTCTGCGGGCTCGACGGAGGGTAGATACAGCGAGGGGTAGAGGAACACAACCACGCAGAGGGGAGGCAAGCTCTGAGAGCCCCGACCAACGAGCAGGGCAAGGTATAAAAGGGGACACGGGAGAGGAGTGGCTAGGGGCCAAGGGTCCAACCAGGTGGAAGCTTAGGGGAGGAGTAAACATGGGGTGATATCGTCTAAACCAATGGGGAAAGGGAGAGGGAGTGGTTTTGGGGGAGAACCAATGGGGATACAAGCTTCATAGAACATGCCAGAACAAAGGGCTGTGACAAAAAACTGATTGGCAGGGGTACAGGGGAAGGGATAACAAAGATTGACAGGCAGGGGAGGCGGGAAACTAAACAGCTGTTGACTCCCAGTGAAGGGCGGGAAGCCCTTCTCCCATCCCCCCTCCCACAGAGCATAACAATTTTTGTTGTAATTTAGTATTTTTTGGCCTCTTCCTGACCACATTTGGCTATCGCCATTGAGGCAGGACGGTACAAAAGAACTCCAGTTCAGAAGGCTAGAGGATGTGAACACTAACTACTTTATTTCAAACACATTGCTCTTTTATAGAGAGCATTGTGTAGGCTAATTTCATTGGTCTTAAAGTAAAAACATTCGCACCATGGGTGTGCAGTGAATGACACATGGTGGCTGAACATCTATAAAAATATGAACAACAAGAGAGATAGAGAATTATTTACATTCCTTTGCAACTCTTTCCTAGGCTCTAGCCTGGTTAGAAACTCTCCTTTCTCTCTGACTGAACTGAGAATACCCATATTTGGACAATTATTTTGCTTTGTTAGCAATATTATAATATATAGAATATTATATTAATTATAGTATTATGATATTATAATTTTAAAATATAGATTTTCCCTTCTTTCCCTTTGTCCCTTAGACCCAAAGAGTAATCAAACTTCAGCAAAAATTCCTCGAACTTTTGTAAAATCATATGCCAACAGAGTATTTGGTATTGGAAAACACTTAAGATGTCTTTTTGAGTTGAATGATATTTAAGAAACAGGATAAATATTTCTTACTATGAAGCAAAAATTTAAATTTTAACAAATTTTCTTTCCCATACAGACACACACATACACACAGAGATACAGATGGTCCCCACTACTGCAGACTGCTGGAAAAGAAAGAGATTACACGCTTGAATACACACACTTATTCAGTATAGTTATCTTCTCATACAGCAAGGTCAGTAATAACAAAATCAAAGTTGAGCTGCTAGTGACCATTATTACTTTAGTTCAGCTATCCCTATACTTGACATTCAGTAACTAAAATCCTTCAGAGAGTTGTATAAATGTTTACAACTTTAATTACTTCAAGCTGCCATATTATGGCTAATAAAACATAAATTCTAAACGTATTTACTTGAATCTTTACTATATCTCAGCAAAATCCTCAAGTTTTATAGTGAAAATTATGTTTCTCAGATCTTACTTATTTAGAAAACTAATCAATCTGGGAAATGTACAATATGTTATTCCTGTTAATTAATCAATATTTTTTGCCAGGTTATAGGTAATATATATAATACAATTAAGTAATTAAGTAATTTTATAGTAAAATAAATTTTACTCTGCCAATAAGAACAAATTCTACCTGCAATTTGATACATGAATGAATATAATAAACTTGAAATCAAGACAAGACTTTGATTTAACCACATATATTGAAAGTTAATATCCTGTTAAAATTATGTTAATCTCTGGTTGCTTCAAGGTCTCAAAACAAAATGAGCTTATAGGTAAAGCTGTCAAGCCCCAACACCACCAAAAAAAATCAAGAGATGTTTTTACTCTAAGAAGAGAGTAGCTAGCTCACCTGTTAGTCAGAAAGTCTGAGAAGCTCACTCTAATGCCTAAAATGAGCAGAACTGAAAAAAAAAAGCTGAAATCAACTGATATTACCAGATACCTTTGTTAGCATTTGCTTCAGATATAATTTGTAATGATGAAAGTGGGTTTGTAAGTGCTTGAAAAAATTAAATCTAAATCAGCTCTTTTAAATCTACATGTATCATCACTTCCTCATGTCCAATAAAGACCTCATAAGTTTTCCCACAAAAAACAAAACAAAACTAAACAAAAAAAGTATGGAAAGGAATGTTACTGAGTTTCTGAGAAAAACAAATTACTTTGCCTTTACCTCAGCTGTTGTCACTGTGTCTGTATTTGCTGTGTGATTTCTTCAGGTGTAAACTATCCAGAAGTGTTGAGATACATATATATGTTATGAAGTCATTGACATTTATACTAAGATCTATTCTATTTGCCCCCTTAATTTACAATTATAATTAATTCTTCCTTAGCTGACATCTAAATTTTATATCTTGGATAATCTTCAAAGGCAAATATCTGCTCACTCCAGCTTTAGAATTGAGTTTTCCTTCTCAGTTTCTTTGCTTTAATGAGAAGATACTTCACACAGACCTCACCACACAAACAGGGTTAGCAAAAGCAATTACTAATACCTCTTCACTAAAAAAAAACAAAAAACAAAACAAAACAAAACAAACCCTGTATTCTTATGTGTATGTAGTTTTTTTCTTTGTGTCTATAATCATGTACAAAGAGCACATTCACAGCAATCTGATGATTCAAAGAAAGAAGAGCAGTATTTAATACTTGAGGTCATTGGCCCGTTATCTGAAAAACATATACTTTGTTTGAAGAGCCCAGTGAATAACCAAAGCCTTTTTCTTCCATGAAAACAATTTTTTTTTTTTGGACATAATATAACATTCTTTTGTGCAACTATTTGCCCAATTCCTGTCTTCACAATTTTCTCAAAACCATAGCAGCTTTTCTCAAAAGCTGAGCAGACTTATGTATTCAGTAAACACTAAAGTAATTAGTACATAATACATGCCTAATTAGTTGCTTTAAAGTTAGTTATGTCTAGTCCTTTTACACGGTTATAGTTAAATCATTTATGATCAGGTCAACACCACTATGTCACTAGCTTAATCCTAAAAACTCACTTTAAGATTAACACATTTAAGACCTTGAAAAATTAACAGAAATCTATGCTTCCTCCCTTGTCCTAATAAAGTCAAATGTTTAGGAAGAATATGGATAAGACAGTAATCTCCTTCAGACTTCTTTTTCAATAACTTCTCTGAATTGCAGGACCTTCTCTGACCTATTTGATTCTGTTTATCCTCATTACATAGTTGACATACCGATGTGTTAACACCTGTCTTCAGGCTGTATTATACAGTCTTTAGATTTCAAAAGAGAATATACTCAGATATTTTCTATGCTACCCTTAAAACAGAAATGTGTTCTCGTCAGCATTTTGAATGGGAGATTTTGCTAAACAAGTTTTGTGAATGACTTAACTTGCATCCCACATCCTGTGGCACATGAACTTACCATGGAATATGGATCATGCAGCAGATTTAATCAGAGAGATGGTGTTTGAACATACAGGATGCAGAAATCATAAACAAAGAGAAGGAGATTGCTTCACATTTCTGAAGGTTTCCAGGTAAATTCAGATCTGGGTTACTACAGGTCTTGTTGCTGTATTCACTTTCTTCCTTGATTTTTCCTGGATTTAAATAGACACTTTCCATCTCTTGGTTATCATTTTTATTTAAGTAAATTTCGTTTATCTTTTAGACACATTTATGCTTCATCCTGTAGTAAATGGAAATATTAACAAATACACAGATCCTTCAGTCTTGATTTCAGTACTGTTATCTTTCTGTGTTCATTAAGCCGCAATTGTGCTCTGCAGTGCCTGCAAAACCAGGGACTCTCTGTTACTTAGCTGCAATTCATGCTTGATATGCTGGGCTATCTCAGATCATCTCCTCTCTGTTGATCAATGCAAGACTTTCTAAATCCTTGCTTTCCTCCTGAAATTCTTACTGCTGCCCTGCTCTCTGCCCTGCTCATCCAATTGCCTGCGGCAGCACAAACCGGTAGGATTAGAGTGTGGACTTGTGGGCAGTCCTCACAGGGACCACATGAGATTTCAAGAGTATTCTGCTTTTGTCCCAGCCTGCTACTTCTTGAAATGAGCAATCCTGACCTCTGTTTGGCTGTGTTTGAAATCACATTGGATAAACCTCTTTAGATTTTTTTCTTTATATTTTTTTTTTCTCTGACATAAGCTGACTGCTAAAAAGACCCATTTGTAGGTATAGTCCTAGCAGAAGCTCCCTTTTATTATTCCATTCAGCTACACTCAAGTATATAATAATTCATTCTCCATAAAGTACCTGTACATACTTTGGTCTGGTATGAACCCGTTACTAATAGCTGTACAATCTTATTTTGTTTATGAAAGAATATGGTCTTGGGTTTTATGCTTCTGTATTATGCAAATAAATACATGTAATCTCTCCACTTTGCAGCCTGAATACAAATTATTTCCTTGTCCTTGAATTCAATAAATGTTTTAAAGAGCTTTTACAAAGACATATCACATAGATATTCATGGCAAAGAAAAAAACATTTAAAATCTAATATCTTAAGAATGTAGACATATTTCCTTTTTCTTAAAATATCTCCTCTCACAAAGTTGCTTGTTTTAAATGTCTGAGGGAATAAACTATCTGAGCTTGGAAGGAATGAAGATATTTCTTTCTCTACATTTTATTTATAAACATAATTTCTTTTTTCTTGTTTACTTCTTTATAATAAGTATTGTGTCGTCACTAGAAATACTCAAATGAATCAAGAGTACGAGAACATTTGCATTTTTAATTGCACATTTTTCTGCACAGTAATTCAGATAATAAAGCCTCTTCCTAGGAGAATCACTACAACTGGACTAGCTGCTTAATTCTTAATGACCATTTTTAAATTAAGCATGCATCAACCAAAATGATAGCAGCCTCCAAACCAGTTAAATTATGTCTTTGTCTCATTTCAATAAAGGTGCTGGGAAGTTGAGACTAATGGTCACACCCTTTAATCTGATTGTTCTTAAAGAGCCTACTGCAGCCTTGATGCTCCATCCCCCTTATCTTTCACACTGGTGTTTAACACTGATTTATACCTAAATCATTGCCACTGACAATTCATCCAGATAATTTCAATTTGCTGCTAATCAAAAAACCATAAGTGTGAAGTGACATGCACTTCCATGATGGATGCAGTGATTTAAATGTGGGAAGCAGGGAATAGGGAGAACATAAATACCCATAAGCACTGGCTCGTGCAGCTTCAAGGTCACTTACAAGCAGACAGATTCAGTGATTGGGTGACAGTTGCAAAGAGCAGAAATTTAGGCAAAATAATACACATAGGGGGCTTTAGAGAGTACTGTGATTCTTTTCCTTTAGCCCTGCCAAGAAGCAACAAGGACAGGTTGCCCTGTAAAAGGCAAGACAAGAGTTGAGCATCACAAGACAGGCACAGCCCTCACTGAAATGGATCCAGGAAAACAAGCCAGTAAGCCAGGGTCTGGATCAGGCCCAGTGATGGTAACCAGTATCAGCCAAGAGTCCAGCAGACACCCATCAAGTCCATAGCCAGAAGAAAGGCCCAAGGTCAAACCAGAAACTCGAGTCATTAAGCTGGGATGAAGACTGGGACAAGGGAGGAATAAGATGGGGTACAGATAGAGCATCATTGTGTCCATGGACTAGTTCAGATGGGGATCAAGTACAGTACCTTCTGATCTTAGTCACTGCTCCAAACACAGGTGGAGGGAGCTGTTTCTGGACCTTCTGACTGCTGCTTCACAAGAGGCCTTTTCAGTGAGATGGCCTCCAAAAATCAGCTATAATCTAAACTCATACAGGGGAGAAGGGGACCATACTCTCAAATACACTTCAAGAATCAGAGAACTGCATAATGTATAAGATCATAGAGCAAGAATACTCATTTCCAGATCTCTTTTCAGGTTTTGTAGCCATCAGGTACCCTAATTAAAAAAATAAAGGCAAAACAGACTTTTCTAAAAGTGGAGATTTGCTGTAGTAAAGTCGACAAATTTTGTGCACTGCACTCCATGTAAATACAAGGTGCAACAGATGAGTATCTGCATATTTACCTGTTTTGAACAAGGCAGCATCATTTGTCTGTTGCTGTAAAACTGTTAGATTTGAATTTGTGTAAAACCAAATAAACAGTGAAAATACACCAATAAACATTTCTCTCCATATAAACTCATTACTGCAACTAGGCAGTTATTTATCAGAAAATTTAAACTCAATATTTAAAGAAAGGTCTGTATTTGAGTAAATAACAAAACTCATACTGAATATATTTTAAAAATAAAAAAGTTAAACTTTTTAAACCAGGTGCTTTAGTAGGAATGTTCTAAACAGAAGTATTGGAATAGCTAAAAGCAAGATCTGTTCCAAAGTTATTCAAAAAATATTCTGAATTTCAGTAGTAATCTTCTTCTTTATATAAAGAAAAGCCTTTTTACAAATGTTGAAGGTGTGACCATATTGGACATTTTTGCATATAGAGGAAACAGATGTTCTTGTGGAAGAAAACACTTCAAGTTGCATCTCAAAATTGACCACAAAGAAACCCATAATGCTACTCAGTTTTACCTGGAATGAAAGCCAAATCAGAGATATGCTGAAGTATTTTTTTTTAATTCTCCTGGGCAGTGAACTCTTCACAAAATATAGACTAATACTGCATGACATTTCTTGTCTAATTCCCTGACTATTAATGTTTAAATGCTCGGATGAGCTGAATTTCATCTTTCACTAGATTTTAGGCAACAGCACAGTTTAGATTTAATCAGTTTAGATTTATCATCGTGTTGTGGAAATTGAAAAAAAAATTGTCTTAATTGTGACACTTTTTATTCAGTTACTACATATTTGAAGTGATTTGTCCTTCCAAACATGGTGTTGCAAATTCTTCCTTCATTTTTTCCATGCATTATTGGGAAGAAAAAAAAATCGATAGCAGAGGAAGAATGATAACAGTAACTTCTTCTGACTTTGCACAAAGATTCATAAGAGGGATTACCTATGAAAATTTAAAGCTCCAACAGCATTATTTTTTGGTGACACTGTAAACCATCTGTGTTTTTTGAAATTGTTCTATACAAAAGAGCGGAAAACATATCTCAACTAGGAATGGAAATAAATTAAACAAAACCAAAACCAACCCCTGAAGAATAGAGGATTTGCTGCTTTCCCATTGCAGCACACTCAAATTTTATTGTTTTAGAAGAAAGTGGGTTTTCCTTTTATAGCAAGATTCTGCATCTTAGAGTTATGTTTATTTACATCAAAAACTTTATTTTTTAATCTAAAAGTCCTTCACTGAGAGCTCAAACCTTCTGCAAGTTCTTTATTCTCATTCATATCTTAGTCCTGCTTTAGTAGTTGTACTGAACCATTTGTGGCAGATATCCTGCAGAATCTTTATTAAACCCATCTGTTCAAATCTCCCCCTTTATGAGAAGTCAGTCTTTTAATAAAGTCATTGTTGGGATGAAGATAAACCAAAACTGAATGAAATAAAGTTTTTTTTTTTAAATACATACTTTTTTTCCCTCTCATGATACTGTATTTTTCTGTTAACAATTATAAAGAATAATTATTTTAAAAACAAACTGAACTATGTACAAATTATATATATAAGGTAGTTTTCTTCAGAAACACAATGGATAGAAAAGTATATTATAGGATTTTTTTGGGGCGGTTTTTTGGTTTTTTTTTTTTAATTTTTTTGTTAACTTCTAACATATTTCATGTAGCCTTGTAAGTAATAAAGTTGTAAATACAGTTATCAAAATCAAGTAATATTACTGAAATAAGAATTACACATGATCCATAAATACAGCTGGAAATTTCTGATCTTCTAAAATTAGATATATGAGAAAATGTTCCCACTGTTGCTGTTCATAAAAAGTGTTGTTGCTGTAAAACCAAACCTTATTTTCTTATAGAGCACTTTCAAGTTAACAAGCAAAGAAAAATACAGTGGGTTCTACACAAGTAAGTTGCAGCAAGGATTCGAAGGATTCAAGCTATGTACTTCATCTCTATTTTGTGCACCAGCAAGGACTCAATTCTGGAAAATAATGTGCATACTTACTCTTAATATATATAAAATTCACAGTAGGATTAAATTATTCATTAAAGTTCTAAATTTGTAGGGTCAGCTAAATCCTAGTAACAAAAAAACCTTAGACTACAAAACATCTAGTGAAAGAAAAATAAAGTGCAAATATCAAACACAGAAAGGTAACAAAAGCATCAGCCCATGAACAGCAAGTAGCATAAGGATAATTTTAAAAATGAAGCATTTTTTGCCAAACTCTAAAAATGAATGTCAAGAAATTTTGTCCTAAAGATATCAAAACCCTGAATTCATAGTTCCCACTCTCAGAAAATTGAAAGATAGGGCTGAAAGTAGGAGAAAAGTAGTAGCTGAGAAACCTTCCAGAGTCTTCACTTGTGAAACCTGACGAATAATGTGAAACAGTGCTCTTGAGCAAACCTTAAAACCTGATGCTTAGAAATTAGGAGGACCCAGTGTTAATAAGAAAATATTATCAACAGATACAGAGACTGTTTAAATATAATCTTGCCAGCAACAACAAAGGCACAAAAATGTAATGTAAATATGCACATTTAATAAGTGGGTTTGGATCTAAAATTTCCTTTTTAATTGATGTTTTTGACAGCATGTGATGTCACTTTTGGTGTGGTACTGTGGCAAGTGCCACTGGTGAGTGGATCATGGTCTAACAAAATAAAGACAGTTTGTGAGATGATCAAAATTACCTGGCACATTGGAAGAAAAGTCATTTGTGAAGCCAGAAATATGACAATATACTGGCTGGTACAAGCAGAATTTCTCTGAAGTCTTCTGTCCCTTGAACAAATATAGAATAGCAATAAAAATGGTGATGGAGAGAAGCTGTTGTCAGAACCATGCAGGAAATGTAAGGTTTGTCAACACAGTCCCAAAGCAAAACTCAAAGCATCAGGCTGCCCTGACAAGATGAAGGAGTGTCCCAAGAACTGAAATAGGCCTGGTGTCCTAGAGAGGAAATAATTATTTCCAAATGCCTGTTTTCAGCAAGGTGTCCACTCATGTGATTCAGATTCCAGATGTGTTTTGCACTCTGGTCAAATAAATAGAGCATTTGCTTATAAAAAGAGTATAAATAATAGCAGTAGTTATATTTAGTATTACAGTCCATGACAGCTGTAAAGAAAGACTGTAAAAATAAGAATTAGAATATTTCCTACCCTTAGGAACAACTTCTCAGACTTAGGACTTTATGAGATTTAAACATGGTTCATTTCTAATACTGAAATTGTTGATTCAAACTTCAGAAGAAAAAAACAGATTTTTCTCCCTTGCTAATCTTCCTTAAGCTGGTGTTTACAGAAATGCTGGAGGCAAACATATTCTGGATAGTCTTAGGTTTTAAAGTGGGGTGCAGTTCCAAAGAAATGGTGTGTAATCCACTTTCCGCTTAGCTCAGACCCCAGTTTGAAGTTTACTAACTGCATTGAAAATTAACATTATCATTGTCATCATGTGCCATGAAATCAATTGATTTATCTCTGCAGGTCTATCTGATAGTGAAACTGTCCCTTTTAAGTGCTTGAGTGATGTCAGTGTGGGATTAGTTAAACAGCAAGCTGATGCTGCAAAGGCATGCCCTGAGAGACAGGAGTAGCAGCAGCAAGTTCATCATGAGGTAGAAGCACACTTACTGGGGCTGTGGAAAAGTCAAGGTCAGGACAAAAAGAGAGAAATCCATGCAATAAGCTATTAACTCCTGGGGCTATTCCTTTCTTTGCAGATTGCAAAAATTCTTTGTACGTACAGCTCTGGGGATTTATATACAGAAGACTTTTCATTTCCTTTTTCTTTTTTTTTTTTTTGCTTCTGCCAGAATCTTTGTGAGCTCCACATTCAAATGAAAAACTTTAGCAGTACAGAATGGATTAATACAGGATTACAAGAAGATTATATTTCTGAGTCCTCCAATCTCTTTTTTTAATAATATATATCCCAATATTACATTGCAGATATTCAAAATGACTCCTTTATGCAGAGCCATATGTTAAAATAGCTGTCAAAAGAAAATATTTTTTTAAAAGTAGCTGAGATTTGTGAAGAATTCTAAGAAGGTTTGTTTAGCCTATAAAGAATGTTAATAGTTCTATTCATTAAAACTCTAAAATAATTTAGGATTTAAAGGTGTCTTTACATGGGGCACACTTTGTATTTGGCTTTCAGATCTAGTATTACCTGACATTACATGTCTTTCTTTTCTTTCTTCAAATACTTCATGCCCTCTCACATTTTTGTGTAATAGAAATTCCAGCACAAAATATCATGGACTTTCCCTGCTCCTTTTATCCTAAGAACATTATTTCTCTAAGCTTTTCCAGTCACAAACATTTGGTAATCTGAAAGGTCTGATTTTGCTTCTACCAAGGTTCATTGAAAAACTTCAAATAACAGTCCAACAAGCTTTCCAGCTCTCTGGAAAGCCTTAAATCCAGAATATTTTTAAAAGGAAAAAACTAATGTGTTTTTTAAAAAAGTAAAATAATAGTAACTTTCCTAGAGTTAAGACTAACAAAAGTGTTACAAAGGGTGAAATAATTCTGCTGCTTTTGCATGTTTTCATTCACTTAAACACAAAAAACTGTGAATTCTGGTTTTTACCTAAGACTTGCATTAAGTCTTACCACAGAAATGGCTATTGTTACAGTCTGCTTAGATTAGTTTCTCTCTACAAGGAACTGGGCTAAGACCCTTGTCCTTACTCCCCCATGCTCTACTGCATTCTTTCTTCTTTTTGTCTTCTTATCTTGCCCGATGAATTGCTAAATTTGAATTCAAACATACTGCTTTTCACTTGATCCTCCAGAGAGCGTTAAATCTAACAACCCAAAAAGACTGATAAATATCAAATTCTAACAGAAGATTTATTAGCATAAAACAATCTCTTTAACTTCTCTAAGTACAAACAACAGAAATTTGGTAAACCCTGACCTAATTTCTCTTTCTCACTTCTGAGCAGAAGAGCTATTAATGTAGATATTTTCAGTGGTAACATAATCAGTCATTTTTCATGGAATCATAGAATCATAAAATGATTTTTGTTGGATGGTACCTTAAATATCACCTATTTTGAGGGACTATGACATAAGCAGGGACACCCTCTACTACACCAGGTTTCTCAGAGCCCCATCTAACCTGAGAATGAACACTTCCAGAGATGGGGCATCCACAACTTCTCTTGGCAGCCTGTTCCTGTGTCTCATCACCCTTAAAGTAAGGAATTTCTTCCTAATATCTGACCTAAACCTATTCTTGTTCAGTCTAAACCCATTCCACTTTGTCCTGCCACTACATTCTCTTGTAAAACATCTCCCTCTATCTTTCTTGTAGGCTCTCTTCAGTACTAGAAGGCCACAACTAGGTCATCCGAAACCCTTCTCTTCTTTATAAAAGAAAGAATGAATAATCAGTCACAGAAATAAAGGTTTTATGGAAAGTTCTTGACATTCATCTTGGTAATTCATACCATGAAAGAGATGTGCAAAACTGAAGGTGCAAAACTGGGACCACTAGTAAACAAGAAACTGAGTAGGGCTGGCCTAATTTGGACCTTATACAATCATACTAGATATTTGTTTATTGAAAACAGAAAGACAACAGACTGCATTCAATTTGGTAAGCCTTAAAACAGTGTAATCTGTCTGGATTCTTCTAGACTGTATATGTTTTCTTTCCTTTTTTGAGTGTCTTCTCACTCCATTTTCCTTCCTTTCTCTGCTTATGAGTGGTTTAAAGACAGCACTGTAATTAAAACCATATTTTAAAACCTTGACTGTGCTTAAGATTTCAAAATATCTTTTTTCATCCCATAAGGATAATTTTACCTTCAATCTCCCCCAGAAATGTCTGGTTTATTTTTCTTTATATTTTAGTGTTTTCCTTTTCTAGTAATATCTTTTCCACATTCTCATTTCCCCCTTCACAATATATCCTCAAATTATACAGACACTGATCCTTTCCTTACTTCTTCCTATACTAACAAAACATAACGTCACTGCAATTGCTGGGCACATAGTCCTTGCCAAATAATTGTCATTCCCAGAGGAATTTGTGAATCCCAGCAGACAAAATTGTGTAATGCATCAACCATGATAAGAGATTTACCAAGACTGCTCTAAAATAAAGGGGCATTATTTGTGTGCCCTGCATCTGAAGAATTGAAATCAGAATCAAAAAGTGTATGCCGAAAAAGGAGAGAGTTTTGTATAGTAAATGTAACCATTTCAGAGCAAGATAATTACAATGCAGTTTTGCTGATGGATTTCAGTGAAATCTTTTCAGGTAATCTGCCCACAGTATTTTCAAAAAGCTTACATAATCCTGTGGTTCAGCTGGTCTCACTTCTCTGTGGGGACCAGTTTGTCTGTCTGCTTAAGCAGCCATGATTGTGATACCTCCTTATAATCATACCTCATTTAATATTGGCTAGACCTGTGGTTTTGTTGTGATTTTGGGGAGTAGTCAATTTTTTATGGAACTACTTATTTTTCTTAAAACTCACCACTGCTCTAGAGTTTGCCTCTGCATGTTTAAACTATTTGTAAATATGAGAAAGACTTTCACGTTCACAATTATGCACAGAAGAACAAGACACATTCTGTCAGCCAATGTTCTAAGCAGTACAGCGACATTTATAGGAAGACATGATGGATTCTTTCCATATTTTCGCTCTACTTAGAAACTGAATCCTTCCAAGAGGAGTGTAGATTTCCAAAGGTTGCCAAACAAACAACAGTTAGAAATCCCTTTAAGCTTCAGTGTAACAAAAGACTTGTGCTATGTTCCTTGTTGGAGCAAGAGTTCCCCCTAGACCATCACAGTCTTTTATTTACCTATGTTGTATGGCAGACTTTGAAAAATTGCACAGAATATCTGATGCATATACTGAAGCCCTTATTTAGGTACAGGATCTCAGCATAGCCATGCAAAAGAAATTGAGATATTTCTAACTTATTGTTATCTTTCTAGGCCCTATGGCAGTGGAGCTATGCAGATCCAAGCGCTGGTTAGGAACTTGTGGTGCCAGTGAAAGTTCCAGTGGCTCCTCTAGCATTCCATACTCGTCAGGTTGATGCTATGTACAAACTATTCTGCTGAAACTTCACATTCTTGCTCAAACAAATTCCAGTAATCCAAAAGAAGGGTTTTATTCTCTCTTCATGTCTGTGGTGTCTAGCTGGGAATCAAAGTACGATTAGCTCTATTATTCATTCATAGTAACAGTTATTAGATCTTTCATGCTGCTGAAGTACTTAAAAAACAAGTTTAGGAGGGAATAGTTATATAAAACATAATTCAATATGTAATTCTGGTGGAGATATTCCCAAGACACTAATGAGGATTTTGGGATTTTTAATTATATGTCTTACTCAACAGAAGATTAAACTAATGCTTTTACCTTTTTCTCTTCTCTCATTGTGGTGATACAGATAACTGGGCAAGTGGAAAGGGCACAATTGCAGCAGACATATTTTTTGTCTCTGTTTTTAGATATTGCTGTTTTACCCAGACAATTTTATATGTATTGGAATTTAGACTTAGGATCAAAAATTGAATGGATATATAAGTCCTCAGGATGAACAATTTCATGTTTATTTTCCAGAATAGTCATATGCTCTACTCTGGGTCAAAAAATAGCTTAAAGAAAATATTCTTCTCTGATTTGGGTTGATTTCTTTCTCTATCCAATACAAATAGTGGAAGCATCTTGAAGGTAACTATTTTAAGGTTCCCATAAGAAAGGACAATGAAAATGTACTTTCTGAAAACATCTTTTCATTGCCACATAGATGCAATAACATATGTGAAAATTCAGTGTACTAGCTTATTAAAGTAATGTGTTGGTTTAAGAAAATACTAACCAACTATTTATTTCAAAGACAGATTTACTTGTTATAAAGAACAAGATTAATCACATCAATAATCTTAGGATGATAGATTAATATTTTTTCCTCATTTAGTCTGTGACACCTTAGGACCCCATCTTGATACCTTTCTTGACCCTGCAATGTAAAAGTGTTTTAAAAATGGTTAGTAGAAATGAAAGGGAAACTGGGAAAGCAGAGGCATAAGTGACCTCTGCACAGCAGACAAATTATGTGCCCCAAGGTGTGATTGTCCGTGGCACAAGTTCTTGCTTAGAGAGAATAGAAATAAAAAAAAAAAAGGAAAAATTTAGCCAAGTTTTTTTCTCTCATTGAAAACTATTATATAAGATAAAAAACCCCAAACCTCTGATGCTCTGAGCACATATTCACTGTTTCAGTCTTGTCAATGATGCAGTTTTGTTTTGAACTATAAAAAAGATAGTCATCTCAATAGGATGCTGAGGCACAATTGTTTCTCATTTCACTAGAAACATCTCTTTTCATTTCTATCCACACTAAGCAGGATCACCTGCTGTAGATCATGACTTACTGTGAATGGAAAACATTTTGTAGTCCTCTAGTTTGTTTTATATATTGGTGTAAAATAGTGATGGATATATTTTCTTCATATGTGTTCCCTGCCATTTTATGAAATATGTCCCATGACATCAAAAGTGATGAAGTAAATGTTCCCTCATGTACAAGCGTTAGGACTCTTCTGGCATGCAGAGGGAACAGGGTGAAGGAGGAAAGGAACTGAAGTCTTCTTTCTTCCTAATTTTTTTCCTTTGTGTATTCCATTTCCAGTTATAGGCATACTTCAGCTCAAAGAGATTTGAATTTAAAATTCATTTATTGCCATCCTAAAGACAGAATTCCTATCCGAAGTACCATAATTTTTAACTAACATTCTTCTTGACTGAACCCAAATATTATCTCTGGCAATTCTGACTCCCAATCTCAGTTCTTTTTGTACTGGCTCTAGTGACATCAGAAATTCAAGGAAAGCATAGAAAAAATGAAACCATATATAACTCTAAATTACAAGGTAACTCAACAGCGAAATTGCCAGAATCTTTAGAGCAACCTGGTCTATTAGACAAAAGGAAATTTCTGAAACTAGACAGCCTTAGACACAGGAGGTCTAAAATCACCTCCTCTGAAGGCGGAGTTAAAATGTATAAATGTTAATGTATAAATGTTAAAAAGTATAAAAGATAACATTTAATAGTTCGTGCAGGTCACACTACAGTATGTATAAAAGAAAACAGAAACAAACTGAACTTTCTGGATTCCTGCAAGTCTCCTGTAGGACAGCATAGCTACATAACAAAAGAGTTCGAAATATTAGCCCAAATTTAAATTTCTGACAGAATTACAAAATCTTGGGATAGGTAATATAGGAAGGGACCACTGGAAGTCATCTAGTCCAACCTTTCTACTCAAGCCATCTACCTTGCAGCACATCATATCACACATATCACATCGCTCAGGATTGTGTCCAGACTGCTTTTGAATATCTCTGAGAACCAGAATACACAACATCTTGGGAGGTTGTTCCAGTGTTCTGTCACCCTCTCATTAAATAAATTATTCTTCAATTTAGATGGAACTCCCTGTTCATCAGCTTCTGCCCATTGCCTCTTATCTTATTGCTCAGCAGCACTGAGAAGAGTCCAGTTCCATCATCCTGACATCTGCCTTTCCAATACCCACATGCATTGATAAGATTCCCTGTCAATCTTCTCCAGGCTAAACAGTCCAGCTCCTTCAGCTTTTCCTTACAAGAGAGGGTCTCCAGTCCCTTAATTATCTTTGTAGACCTTTTCTGGACTTGTTTCAGGAGCTCCATGTCTCTCTTGCACTGAGGAGCCCAGAACTGAACACAGCACCCTAGACATGGCTTCACCCAAGGTGAGAAAAATTGTATGATCACCTCCCTCAGTCTGCTGTGAATGCTGTTCTTAATGCACCCCAGGACACCCATTGACCCTCTTGGCCACCAGGACACATGGTTCATGGACAGCTTGTTGTCCATCAGGGCTCCCAGGACTTCCAGGAGTTCTGCACAGAGCTGTTTTCCAGCAGGTCAGCCCCTAGCCTGTCTGGGTCCACAGGGTTATTCTTCCTGAGGGGCAGGATGCTGGATTTGATTTTCATAATGTTGATTTTCAGAATGTTCTTCTCTGTAAAGGTCCCTCTGAAGGGCTGCACAGCCCTCTGGGGTATTGGCACTCCTCACAGCTTTGTGCCACCAATGAACTTGCTGAGCAGGCTGATGCCTCTTCATCCAAGCCATTGGTGAAGAAGTTAAACAACACTGGACCCAAGTATTGAATCTTGGGGGACATCACCAGTGACAGGTCTCCAACCAGACTCTGTGGCACTGATCATAACTCTCTGAGGCATGACCATTCTAACAATTCTCAATCCACTTCACTGTCCAATTATCCAGACCACACTTTCTGAGTTTACACATGAGGATGTTTTGAGAGATGCTGAAGTTGAGGTAGACAACATCTACTATTCTCCCTTAATCTATCCGGCTAGATGTCTTGTCATAGGAGGCAACAAGATTGCCTAAGCATGATTTCATTTTCAGGCCTACATGTTGACTACTCCTGATGATATTGTCTTCTGTGCACTTCAAAATGGCTTCTAGGATTAGCTGCTCCATCACTTTTCCAGGGATTGAGAAGAGGCTGAAAGGCTGGTAATTCCCTAAGTCCTCATTCCTGCCTCTTTTGTACATTGGGATGACATTTGCTTTCTTTTAGTCTTCAGGCATGTCTCCTCATCACCATGATCTTGTAAAGATGATTGAGAGTGACCAATGACATCCACACTTATGGGTACAGCCCTTTTCATCACGAGGAGCAAATAATATAAATTGGTATAAACATTCCTGACAGAATACTGTGAGAAAATATGAAATGTATTTATTGAATTAAGAGAGTAATAGAGAAATGTAGCCTGAAATATGTCTTTCTCAGTGCAAGCAAATCTTCAACACATCAGACCAACGTGCAGTTTTCATCACTTTCTAGTGGCACAACCAGTGGCTGTCTTGATTTTAGACAAACAGGGTACCACAACCATAAAAGAATGGGACTATGCTAAAATAACTTATTCTAAATATGCAATTCTAAATGTTCTTAATTATAAATTATTTTATTTTATTGAATTTTAGGCAAGAAAACCCTTGAATACCCCAGTTCAAAGCAGGAGATTGACTCATTTTAGAGAAAGAAACATATAAATACTATTTCAAAATAAAATTTCCATTTGGAATAAATATTTATATGTATATATAGGTATTTAAACCCAAATATTTATGGAAGCATGCTTCTTTTCAAGCAGTTTGCTGACTTGCAGGGAACATAGCCACTCTGCAAAACACAGTTAAAGTAATGTTATTGTACACTCTGGTATAAATTCAGGTTAGCCTGAGCACAAGGCTGCATTCTGTGCTTAGGAATTTGAAGATGATGAAGTATCTCAGATACCTCTTGGGCACATTATTATTCTGAAGTGTAATTTATCTTCCACTCTGTGGCACCCCACATCTCCCTTCCCCAAAGACTCTTCTAATGTTCACTGCTCTATTTCCCCACATCCATGTGTCTAAAAGTAAGTGGTAAGGAAAGTAATCATCAACACAGAGTTTTCTTCTTATATTTGAGAAATATTCCAGATAGATTGTATAAATCCAGGATGCATGGAAGAAAAATATACTCACTTTTGAAATACTGGCAGAATCTTTGTCTTTAATGTTGCGACAGGATAACTCAAGACAGAGTGCTGACCAAAAATGTTCCAGTTCAAAGGTTCTGCTGGTAAAGATAATGAGCCAGCAAAACTAAAACACAGAGGTGACCAACTGTATGAGGTAGGACTTGCTTTATTCATTTATGAGTCTTTATATTTAAATCAGTGAACTATCATGAATTTTTGAATGAATACCTTTCAGTTTGCTAAATTCAGTAACCAGTCTTTGATACTTCAGTTGTTTTGACCTGAAATTACACGAGAAAATGTCTGGTAATTTTCAGTGGAACTTAATGACTCCATATTAATGGATTTTTAATAAAGTAGGGAAAAGTAGAAGTTAGTTTTACTACAATTTTTCTACACTAAGTGAAAAAACACCTTCTAAGTTCTCATAAAAATATAAAATTAGATAACAGTTCAATTTTTTAAACATAGGATTACTTATTATGTTGAGTCAGGTGAATGTATAAAAATGACCTTTTAAAATAGAAAAAAAACAATGTTATAACTTCCCCCTTAGCTAATACAATATACTTAATGACTAATTTCAATGACTCCTTGGACATAGCCTTCTCTGTACAATCAGATCTTCTTGTTTATCATGTAGTCCTCTCAAAGACACGGTAGCCAATCATTGCACAGTATGTTCAGTCCTTCACTGCACACTTGTGCACAAGTGGATGTTCACAGACTAACATGAACTGCATGCTACATCAAAGTACAAGATCAAGTCCTATTTGATGAATGAACCACAGTGCACAGCTTGGTACTTTGACTCCAGTGAGGGGCCTCTTCAGGCAGCAATTTCACAGGAAAATTGAGCTGATGAATCTTGCTGGAATTTAAATCCAGAGGTCACAGATTTTAGACCTTACCATTTCTAGGAGGCTCTTCAATGTAATAATTAAGTAAAAACTATGACTAGGTCTTAGAAAGTAGGAGAAATGTGTTTGATCTCAACCTGTAGCTCTATCCTCCTTTCTTCCCAATGAAATAGATGTTAGCAACAAACCATCTTGACATGACACTCCTAAAGCATCTAAGTTGCAGAAGAGAACATTTGCGTTGAAAACTATTATGCTTTAGTAGAATATATCCAGACAACTTTTATTTTCAGGGAAATAACTTGAGAATCCACTTTGTACTCATTTTTGAGTTAGAATGTTATGCTAGGGTCATACAGTCAACAGCTTAAGGATGAAAGATATAGGTTAAAAGTAGAGTCTACATTCAAAGAGTGGCAACAGAAGAGACTTTATGTATAATGCTGATTTTTTATATCAGAATTTGTGGTCCACTGCACTCAGCTGCTGACAAAGATGGAACATGTATTAAAATGCATGTATGCAAATATTCAGAGTAAACATGGCTCTTCATGCACATAAAAGTGTGCTGATATACTTAGTGTGTGCAGGAGCAGAGTCTTAATCACTTAAACCTTGTGACAGAAACTAAATTTGCAATGTGAAAATTTACAGATTCAGCTTGTCTTCTTTGGAAGGCAGGCAGGCAAAAATGGTTTCTGTCAATTCACAGAGAGGTCAGAAGTATTGATTTTGGCATAGTTTACAAAGTAGATTATACAAATATGTTATTGCCTATTACCCAGTAAAAAATCTTGGAATAAAATCTGAATGAACAGCTTGCTTACAAATATAATAATTCTTTTTTTACATAGTTAACTTGTGTGATAATACATTCAATACAATTCAGATAATGTTTGTATAGTAAACCATAATCAAAAAAAAATAGAGATGTAAACAAATTTTCAGTCTATATAGCACTCTATATGTTTGGCTAAATGACAGAGATGGCTGGAGGTTATAACTTTATTAGTACATTATATGTGGTCTGCACACACAAACCCATTAATAGTTCAGTAAATAATAAAGTTTTTTTATTTTGAGGCAATTTTTTGAGACACAAAATAGCTCATTTGAAATGACCCAGTATATACTATTGTCCTGACTTGTAAGATAAGCATGTATTCTATTTGCCATCTGTTAGAGGTGGGTCAGGTACCTCCTCTTAAATTAGGCAGTTTTCTATCTCTTCCAAGAACAATGTCTCCTTCTGGGGAAGTATTTTCTGTTAACAGGCCATTGAATGACTCACTGCAGGACTGGTAAAGTTACATCATCCCATTGTGAGATGCTCCACCCAGAGGGAGGAGCCAAGCATCCCTACCTGCATAAAATCAGCACTTTTTGGGACATCATGGCAGCCCCTTTGCTGGATTCCCAAAAAAGCAGCTTCTTCTCTGCTGGATTCTCAGAGGAAGACCAGGCCCATCTACTCTATCACCAGACCTTCAGAGAAAACAACACCCTTCTACAGATCACCGCTTCAGCAGCATTTCATCTGCCACTCCAGGACGAACAGCCACCATTTAACTGGACTACTACCAACACCCTGACTCCTCAGGGTGTCAGGTTTCTGACTCTATCAGTAGTTTTGTTTGTACTAATTACATTTTTTTAAAATTAGGTTCTTTTCCTAGTAAATACCTGTTATTCCCATTGCCATATCTTTGCCTGAGAGCCTTTTTTTAAACTGTGGTAACTAAGAGGGAGGATGTTTACCTTTTCCATTTCACAGGAGGCTGTTGCCTTCCTTCACAGACTCCTGTCTTTTCAAACCAAGACAAATATTATAAACAAAAGGCAGCAATAAAAACTATGAAAACCAGCATGATATATATAAAAACATACTAAGTTGAAATTTATTTCTTTTATATTTGATTTGAGGTAAGTAAAACAAAAGCTGTTTAAGCTCATGCATTGACTAAATCAGGTCATACATTTTCTTTGGAAATGTCACTTTTATTTAGGAAATGTTTATGTAAAGGCTTAGGTTCACAATGTAGAAAAATTAACTGCTATCCCTTAGGAAACAATATTAATTTCATCTGCTTTTCTAGTAGCAATATATCAATTTTAACTACTGAAGACCAAAATAAAAGGCTTTCTACCAGTTTGTGGTAGAAAGACTATGTGAAGAGCATGTGAAATTGTGCAATGAGAAAACTCACTTGAACCTGCAAATCTACCACAGCTAAAATTTCTACCTAAATGACAGGTAGCACTTCGTTCTCACAAAAATGCTAATTGTTGTGCAAGATAACTAACACACTGCACAAAGCAAATAGTGATGGTTTGTTTTTATTTTTTTTGAAGATGCAGAGATTTCCATAGAGACACTATTGATGTGATTCAGTCCCACAAGTACCTAGGAAGGTAAAATCCTTATACTACAACGAAGTTAATTCCAAATGCATTGATTCAAATTAACAAGTAGGAGAAAAGGGCTGTTTTACTTTTCTTCTCAGTAGAAAAATATTTTCTGTAGAGCCCCCTGTGAAAAGACAGAATGCAGAAAATGGGTGTATTAGTTCCACATCATAAGGACAGATTTGACATTGTACATACTGGCACAATGATAAAGCCACAGCTGTTACAACTTATTCAAAAATCAATTCCTTGTTACAGGCTTTTTACAAGTCCCCTAGAAGTGTCATGAAGAGATTTGCTATTCTCACTGCAGGTGCAAAAAGTACTGGCAACAATTCATGCACTCTAGAAATGGTAACTAATAAATCACTTATTACAGTAGCAATAATATCTTCTACTGTACTGAGTAGAAGTATAATAGTAGTGCTTTAATAGTAGTACTTACTAATAAGATAGAGGAACCATAATCACTAGAAATAGGAAAATAAGTTATAGTATTCATTTTAACAGATTTTCCAATCTTAACAAAATCGGCTGTTATTTTAAAGCTGAGCGAGAAACTCAAGAAAGGAACGTGACAGGTGTTATACATTAACAACCTAATTTAAAAATGAAAAAAAACTTATTAAAAATATGTATATTATTTTGTGAAATCCTTCAGTTTGGCATATTTGTGTATTAAGAGAGAACTTCAGCAATGATAAGGTGATAAGAAAGACCTAACTGGTAAGCCAATGCTGAGTTAAAATCAGAATTAGAAGTGGAAATTTAAATCCTGCACCTTTTCTCATTTTACATGTTTACACAACTGTTTTTCTACTTCCTAGGAATTCCAATATTTAGACATATTTTAAAAATATGTAATTGGGTGACCTCTTCTATTTTTTTTCTTCTCCTCCTCTCCTTCTTTTTTAATAGAATAATAAAATCACAAAACAGTTTGGGTTGGAAGGGACATTTAAAAGTCATCTAGTCCAACTCACCTGCAGTGAACAGGGACATCTTCAACACTGTGAAGTTGCGCAGAGCCCCATCCAACTGGACCTTGAATGTTTCCAGAGATGGAGCATCTCTGGGCAACCTGTTTCATAACCCTCATTGCAAAAAATTTCACTCATATTTAATCATCTCAAGTACACCTACCCTCCTTCAGTTTGAAACCATTACCCCTTGTCTTGGGTGAGGAACACTGTGAAAATGGTAATTAGAAAGAAGACTGGAAGTAAATCAAACATTATAAAATTATAAATATATTGACTTGAACTGAGTAGTGCAAGCTGCAGATGCCACTACTTGAAAACCTCACAAAAGAGATCAATGGCGAACCAAAGTTGCAGCTGAAGACTATGTTGCTTCTCAGGTGAAGCTCTGGAAATGCACAGGGGGAGAAATACCAAATACAATCTGAGTTCCAAATGAATTCAAAAGAAACCATCCTTTGTGGAGGCTGGGGAAGAATTTGAAAGACTGCTAAAATTTCAAAGCTGAACAGCAGAAGATAAATCCCTTGAAAAAAAATTGTGGCAATTGAAAAAGAAACACTAAGGAAAAGGATAAATGCAGCGGTTACCTGGCACAGCCCTGAGTGGTTGGAAGGGTCTGGCTGGCACAACCTGCGTGAGGTCACGTGGCTGCCATGTGAGTGGCACCTCAGGGGAGAATCGTCTGTCACCTGATGATGCTCAGTGCTGCTCGTGGGTGCACAGCTTGGGTAACTCTGCACGCAGAGAGGAGATGAAGGGATGAGAGAGGACACTTGTATGCCAGCCCAAAGAGTCCTTTATTTCCCCAGATGGGGCAAGAAAGGTGCCCTCTGAGTGGGTGCAGTGACAAATGCCAAAGAAATCAATGATTACAGCAACTTAAATAGGGGGTGGGTGGACAGGGGTGTAAACCTGTCTTGCCCAATGGGGATTAAACCAGAGAGGGATACAGCAACCTATGATAATGTAGCAGGGGTAGGTACAAAGTCAGGGGACAAATAGAAAAGCTAAGCTGGAGTGATTGATATAAAATTGTCTTGGTTTGAAAAGACAGGAGTCTGTGAAGGAAGGCAACAGCCTCCCGTGAAATGGAAAAGGTAAACACCCTCCCTCCTAGTTACCACAGTTTAAAAAAAGGCTCTCAGGCAAAGATATGGCAATGGGAATAACAGGTATTTACTAGGAGAAAAACTAAATAAAAATAATAATAACAAAAATGCAATTAGTACAAACAAAACTAGTGATGGAGTCAAAAACATGACAACCTGAGGAGCCAGTGTGTTGGTAGTAGTCCAGTTGAATGGCGGCTGTTCCTCCTGGTGTGGCAGATGAAATGCTGCTGAGGTGGTGATCTGTAGAAGGATGTTGTTTTCTCTGAAGGTCTGGTAGTACTTGGGCCTGGTCTTCCTCTGAGAATCCAGCAGAGAAGAAGCTGCTCTTCTGGGAATCCAGCAAAGGGCTGCTTGGTGTCCCAAAAAGTGCTGATTTTATGCAGGTAGGGATGCTTGGCTCCTCCCTCTCGGTGGAGCATCTCACAATGGGATGATGTAACTTTACCAGTCATGCAGTGAGTCATTCAATGGTCCATTAACAGAAGATATCTCCCCGGAGGGACACATTGTTCTTGGAAGAGATAAGAAAACTGCCCAACCTCCAACAGATGGCAATAGAATACATGCTTATTTTACAAGCTGGGACAAAAACTTCCTGGAAGAAATTGGGCGTGGTTACAGGATTGACAGCCAAAAGGGTATAAACAAACTCAGATTGATGGAACCAAATAAGGAGAAAACAGGGAGGGGTGGGAAGATTGACATATAACTAGGTAGCCAAGTGGCGGGAACTTTTGGGGTAAAAAACTTGGATCAAACCAACTGTAAGGGGACAAATGGCAGAGCATAAAGGCTAACTGACATTGATAAAACCAACTGACTAAATCAACCCATGCCGCAACAGATAAACCTTCTGTTATTATGAGCATAACTCTGTAAGAAATTTCAGCCAGCAAATTAACTCTACCTCCAATTGAAAACAATTATGAGGCCAAAGAGAAACAGCTCAAACAGATGTTTGCCAACACACTGAGTTCAGCATTGTCAAACAACTTTTTTCAAAGATATCTTTGAAAGATATGAAACCATTCATTGAAGTCATAATAGGAATGCAAAACAAGACCATGTATAACTGGGATAGAGCTAGATGAAAGAATTAGAAAGGATGGAATTAAAATTTAAAGTGGTGGTTCAGTACTGTGTACTCACAAAAATGACTGATTAAATAAAGATAATATTCCCCATAAATTTAAAAAACCCACACTTTTTTGGAGAAGACATCTCAGGTATATGCTAATACTTGTCCAACATCAGTGATGGAAAATGTTTAATTTAGTTTTGTAAGTTTATGTGAGATATGCAAAGCAGTGTTATTTTTATGATTCCTACTGATTTCTTAGCATTTCTCTTCCAAACTGTATCAATTCACAATGGTAATTCTCAGGCATGCTTTGATATAAATAAATAGTAAATTCCTAAGTCAATTCACCTGTGCTGCCTTGGTAAACACTCAAGATGCTGCAAAAAAAATACCTTTTGGTGGAGAAATCTCAAAATTATTCAATTTGTTTCAAATTGACATCAAAGAAATAAACACATAAAAACCTAAGGAACTGGGTGTATTAGTATGGCAGACATAAAAATTATGACAATGGTAAATAAAGTCTACAGAAGAACAGCAAGATTTGAATATGGAGGTAGAGGTACTGAATTTAAATACAAATATAGTATCTGGAGTCCTCACAAAGAAAAGAGAAAATTGGAAGGAGGATAGTCTTCTTTGATAAGTAAATAGAAAAGCCAGAACGTTAAAATTGAAAATATGGATAAAGGATCAATGAGTTACATAAATCGAAGTCAGAAATACAAATAGCCATAAACATATTTGAACTTCAGTTTTGTAAGAAATTTAAAATAACATAAAATTAGTTATCCAGAGGTAGGGTAATGGAAATTACTGCATCAGTTGCAGAAGCAAGCTTTCATTGTAAAGAATGAATCCAAATCCATAAACTGGGATATATATAGATTTATGGTAATAAAAATTCAATTAATAATTCATGTAGAGGTTGTAACCTGGGACTAACAAATAGAAAACCTACTACTCTTCTTACTGTCAGAAGTATATATGGGGCCAAAAAAAAGGAAAGAAAAATGCCGCAACTACTACAGTCCTCCTTCGCTACTGTTCCAAAATAACTCAGAAAGGAAATTACAAAGAACAAGTAATTGTACACGGAGGGAAGTGAACTAAAACCAACATTTTTTTCAAACACGAAAATGTACCTTTGTTGTTTTATCATCTTTTCAGACAATTGAAATTTATCCATGCTTATTTATCTAAATTTTAAGCAGAATCTCTGATAGAAATGCCTCATGAGAAATTATTTTTTAAGCCAGAAAAGGTCAGGTTTTATAAAATTGACTTACAGCAAGAAATTTTACATAAACAGAAACATTACAGCAGCAAAAACCCACAAACCTACCAAAAAACCCCAACAACAGAAAAAAATACTTATGTTGAAAAGGTAGGTTATCGCATGAGAGATGCCAAAGATATTCTTTAATAACAGACCTTGATACTGATCCCATTTATTATTTCACAGGTGACAGCAATATGAGGAATTCTAGCAAGTTTCAGAGGCAGTTTCTGAGGCAGTATCACTACTGAAGACTGCATTACAGTCCTTCAGGAGTAATTAAATTTCTCTGCAGATAAAACTGAACAAACATACAAACAAATAAAACAAACTCACATACAAAGAACCCCAAACCTCCAACAGAAACTTTCTTGTACTTGGAGACTAAGAAGAAGAATGCATGTCCTAAGATGAGACAGGCAGTATTGGTTAATTCTATTATTGCATGTGATTATTATGACTTTACTGAAAGATACTCAAATTAATTTCTAACATGCAAGAACAGAGAGGCATTCAGCAATGGGGAAGTAAGTGCACTTATCAACAAAGCACTGAAAATGCCTCCTGGATTATCCTTTACAGATATCTGATAGATGTACAAGATTTATTTAAGTAGGTTGGTGTGGAGAAGTGTTTCTAGGATTATTTGAGTAAAAACATGCTGTTAAAACAGTCTCATTTTTCATGTTAGGAATAGAAAAGCTGTAATGACATTCAGTTACTGGCCAGGATATGAGATCTATTTGTTACTTAGCAGAACTAAGCTATTTTGTATTCAGTAAGAGCCAGCTTCCCCTGCTCACTATAGCTGTAATTAACCTATTCAAAGGGTTGCACTGAGAATCTTCTTGAGTAATGATGTAACATGCCATGGTTAGTGTGGTTAGATGGGGTATTAGTAGTTTTATAAGCATCAGAAAACTCATAATCTCAGAGGTTAATAATTTTGAGATTGGATTTTACAAGTTCATGAACAGTAAAGAAGAGTAAAGGGAGATATGAGGCTAAATAAGTAATCTTCCAGCAAGAAATTTTAAGAAAATGAATCATTGGCATATTTAAGATGGCAGTGGATTATTGTGTATTGTGGATCTGTATCTAGTAGGCTTTAGGCTTCTATGGTTACCAAGTAATACTGAGAAGTTCTTGATATGACAGACAAACATATACAAAAAGGAGCAAGCCCTTACCTTGCCTTTCAGATCATCAGCAGCATTGCAGTGGAAAGTGCACATGTATGTGATTGTCCAGTTCTCATGAGAGCTGACACACCTGAATGGTTCTTAGTGTAGATGGAGGAGTCTGTGTCTGCACACAGCTGCTGAGGTACACATGGAAAACAAAAATGTCTCAGTAGCACTAAAGATATATACATGCCTGAAAGACATGGGAGAAATTTCAAATTCTATATCAATGTAATAATATCAGTCATTTGATACAAGGCAGAAAATCCATATCAAACTCAGCGTAGTGGCTGATTCTTTCCAAAAAGATTATTTGCAGTTAAAAAAGCAGAATCTCTATTTACCAATACCTTCAGTATTTCCTCTCATGCATTCTCTTCTATAATTTATTTAAAATAAACTTACATATATAATACAATTCATAACAGTATCAGGAAAAAAGAAAGAACATTCTGAATTCTTCACTTTACTGTCATTACATGGCTCAGAATCTCTTTCACATTAGTACTGTCTATGCTATGATTTTAGGGTGACTTTTCATGGTTTTTCTAGAAATTCATGCTCTGAAGTCATGAGGCAATGACCATAAAATATAAGGATGACAGATAAAACTCCCTTAACTTTTAATGGTGAACCGAAGCATCTACTTGTGTTGGTTGGTCATCTAATCTTGAACAATACAGGCATATAAAATATAACAACCTGAACAACACTGGCATGCAAAATATAATATGAAAAGAAAGTAGCTAAATTGAAAACTTTATTCAGTTTATCCTTAATGTAGTTCTAAACTGACTCAATAGTTCAAGCTGAAAAAAAGAAAATGAAAAAAAAATTGTACTAATCAGCTTAAAAATAATAGTGAAACACAGCAGTCACCTTAATTCTGCCCCACATGTTTAACTACGGTCACTACTGAATGGCAATAAAAGCAAAGGATTTTATATCAAAAAAGTGAAATACATCCAAAATTTAAGACTACAGGACACATATAAATCATGTATTTGAAGCTCAAATTTTAAGACTCAAATGATAGAAACCTATAGGTTTCTCCATAGTTACATATAACCTATATGCCCATTAGTGAATGGATGTACACTGGACCTCAAATTTCACCAGCATTTTAGGAGGTATTTTTACAAAGTATTCAGGGTCAAATTCTTATGCAGGAGAATAGCTCCATTTGTCTTAGACTCCAATTTTACACTTAGCAAAAGCAGAAGGTAAAAAGTCTCAAAATAATTTTAATGATGTAATTATTTTAAAATATTTGGTTCATCAAGATATCTTCTTCTGCTCTAAAGAACTATAGCAGTGAATTTCATAATGCCAAAGTGTTTTGTCAGTAAGTTGTCTGGATAGTTTTACACCTTCTCTGCACTTTCTACTCTAACTGTAAAAACAGCTATAAAAAAAACCTGAACATTGAACATCTCCCAAAATAAGATATTGATACTGCTAACACAAAAGCAGAATAAAAAGTAAGCTTAGGATAAGTTCTGAGGTATGTTTGTAGGAAAAAGGTTAATGCCTATTTGTATCACAGAATCACAAAATTTGTGAGGGTGGAAGGGAACCCTTGAGCTCACATGGTGCAACCCTCGTGTTCAAGGAGGGACACCTAGATCTGGCTGACCAGGATCATATCGAGGTGGATTTTCAATGCCTCCAGGGAGAGAGACCCCACTACCTCTCTGGGTAACCTGTGCAGTGCTCACTGACCATCAGTATAAAAGTGTTTCCTGATGCTCAGAGGATGTGCATCAATTTGTACCCTCTTTCTCTGGTCCTGCCACTGGGCACCTCAGGAAAGAGCCCTGGTCAGTCTTCTTTGTGCCCTCCCTTCAAGTATTTGCATACATTAATAAGATTACCCTGAGCCTTCTCTTCTCCAGACTGTACAGCCACAGCTCTGAGTCTTTACTCATGGGAGAGATGCTGCATTAGTTTCATCATCTTTGCAGCCTTTTGCTGGACTTTCTCCACTATGTCCATGCTCTTCCTGCTCTGAAAAGCCCAGAACTGGACACAACCAGATGTGGTCTTTCCAGTGCTGAGTAGAAGGGAAGGATCTCCTCCCTCAGCCTGCTGGCAATACTTTGTCTAATGCAGTACAGGGTACCATTGATCCTGTGTGGCAAGGGCATATTACCAGCTCGTGTTCATCTTGGGAGATTACCAGGGCACTCTTCTCTCTGATTAGATGCTTTAGAGATGTGTTGTCCCCAGCACATACTGCTATGCAGGGTTTTTCTTCCCCCCAAGTTGAACTTCATGTGGTTCCTTCCACCCCATTTCTCCAGTTTGTCCAGGTCTGCCTGGATGTGATCGCAACCTGCAGCCTGTTAGCCACACTTCCCAGTTTTGTGTCATCCACAACTGGCTGAGGATACACGCTGTGCCATCATCCAGATCAGTAACAATGACATTAAGCAGGACTGGACACAGCCTTGACTTTTGGGCTTCTTCTAGCCTGTCCTTCCTAAAGATCCTGTATCCCTCCATTCAACTATCTAGTCATGCGAGTCATCCCACCACACCACCATGATTCTATCAAGATTGTTGCCTTGCTGCTGGTGTTACTAGGATTCCTTGAGTGCGGATCACATTTGTTACTGTCAGACATTGAACACAGTCTACTGGATGAGGTGCTCACTTGAGGGAAAAAAGAAAAGCCAGGAAAAAAAAAAACAACCAGCAAAAACCATTACTGTATCTCATGACTATTTCTTTCAGAGAGGATAGCTACAAGGAGCATCCCAAAGCAGGAAAACTTGCACCTGAATGAAGAAAAATCTGTAAATTTTTCCTCCTCATTGCAGAAGCTTTCTACAAAATCACTGTCCATAAAAGAGCCAGAGTTTAGCAAATGGCTACCATGAAACTTTAAAATCTTCATCTTCATTGTGACATTAAGCTCTGAATCCATATGTGTGTCACAAAACCATAATTTCACTTTACAGTAATTCAGAGCTTAGTTTAGCCTCTTCTTACACCTACTAATAGTTTATGATTTATGCTTCTTGGTCTACCCCTTTACACCATAATCAAAGATGATAAAATTATTATAATGAACATTTGCAGATGCTTCTCTGTCTGTAAATGTTTCTTTTTGAACAGATTTTTATAACATCTCTCTTCCTTTTGTAAGCATTAGAAATCAGAGCAGGGTCAAAGTCTGAGTTTAATTTTTATCCTTTGGGAACGTATAGAATATTAAATCTCTAATTCCCATTTGATACAAATACTATGAAATGAAAGAAAGCTCAGAAGGAGCCTGTAGCCTCTTATTTTCCTTTTTCCTTCCCTACCCTGCAATTTGTTTTTTTATTAACAACTTAATTCAGACTATAAAAAAAGAGAAAATACCATAGCTAATACTCGTTGACAAAATTACTGAATTTTATATAAATCACTAGTGTATTACATCATTCTATACAAGATAATATGATGTCAATAAATATCAGGCAGACTTCCTGATGTAAACTGATGGTGTGCTATTTACTTTCTCAATTTCCATTAAAAATAACCAAAATTAAGTTTCACAAACACCTTTATTTCAAATCAGTAAAGTCTGTGTTCCAGCTTATCTATCCCAAGTAATTTAAAGATGATTATGACTTGGAATCAGATTGCCAGCCTATCTGTTTTTTTTGTTTTTGTTTTTTTTTTTTTATTACCTGATTATAATATTGAATATACAAGCACTAGTATTTTGGAGAAATCTATTAAGAGGTCTTTTCTGGAAAATATAACTGGAGGTAAAATGAGAGTTGTACAATTATAAGGGAAACTACAGTTGTTACTCTCTGGATGGAACACGGTCAACATATCTGACTTCTCACACACAATACAATCTAAGGAGGACTAAACAGAGGGTAGAATGGAATGGAAACACCATGTCCAGGCTGTTGAAACCCTTGCAGAGGAGGGAACTCAATGGTACCTTTCAGCTGACAAGCTGCACAGCAGCTAAAAACCAGGAGAGATAAAAGAAAGTGTCCTGCTGCTGAATCAGCAACTGTGGTGTAATCATTCTCCTTGGAGTGATGCCTGTCCCCATCCCAGAGTTATCTCAGATACCCACCCCAAGGTACAGCCATCCCTCACTGAGTAAAATGTATGACTAAAGTAACTCAAGCTCCCCCTTAACACAAATAGAGAGTATAAAAGTAAGTTAAGAATGGGCTGAACCTGTCTTTTTTTCCCATGGGAACAAGAAATGTACTGTTTGTGTGTTGAATGATTATCTTGCGCTAGCTTGTTTTAGGGATTAGATCTTGTTACTACTTCACTTTGAATACGTTTTTGCAGTCAGTTAATACCATCAGCAGTCTTTGAACCTTAACCTGTCACAATTTTATTAATTGTGTTATTCTGTACAGTGTTCTTCAAGAACACTGGCAGTCTCTGGCAGTGGGTGAAGGTGTGGAGACCCAGGTGGGGGTCTCTCTGTTTGGAGTGTGACCCTGAACAAGTCAGACAAACCACCCCCCCCAATCCAGTGAACTGCTCAGTGAAGGCTCCCCATAACAGAGCATTGACAGCCTGGTAGGGCAGAAAGGTTTCAGATTTCCTAGAGCTCTGACCCACTAATCAAACCTGAAGGGTTTAAGTAAATATCTCCTTTTTACATGATACTTTTGAAAAAAAAAATAAACTGAAAGTTAATGTTAGTTTTTCCTCCCCAACTTCTGTAGAATTCTGGCTTACTTACTTAGGTGCTTTTTGGTTTATTAAATACTTCTGAGATTATGAATATTCATGAATCCATTATTATTGATTCTTTCAAGAACTAAGCATCATTTTTCACATGTTTTGTGGCAATAGCTCAAAATCAAAAGAAACTATACAACTCTGTGATTTAATTACTTACCAATATAATCTAAGGACTTTTACAACTGTTTAGTTTTTGTTTATTTTGAATAGCAAGGTTACAGTTAGGTATTAGTTCCCGAGAACCCATGAAGTCATCTTTTTTTTTTTTCAGGAAAATAAAAAACTCACACCCTAATTATGTGTTTAATATCTTTCAGGATTTGATGCTTCTTTTTTGTTCTCCCCAAGTAATTTATTTTTTATTTTCATCTGTTCTGTATTAGTGTCTTAAGAATCACACTTTTAATTTGCCATACAAGTAAAAAGAAAAAAATGTTCTGCAATAAAGCTTGCGATGTAACAAATAAAGAACAATATATGCCTTGCTGCAGCTCTCTGTTTATCTTTGTGGAAGTGGATAAAAAATTAACTTTCCGCTTCCTTACATACACCAGCAGTTAGGGCTATCTTTCATTAGGCAATAGCGCTAGGAATGCTGAAATCTATTCCCTAACACTAGATTTCTGTACACATGCAAATAAAAATACTCTCCTCCACAAGGTCATATTCTCTGCATAATTGCAGAGGCCAGCCTTTCACAGCATTATATAATAGGGAGGTGCTCTCTCAAATATTATTGTTTGATGGGTCAATGCAGTATTTTCAAAGCATACACCTTAATGTAGCATGTAAAAGTGTAATAGACTGTTGCTGCATTCAGACATATCTCCAGATCAGTGATCAGCTAAGACCTTAAATAGAAAGTCTGTTCAAATGGCTACAACCTACTTGTCTCTCTGCAGCTACAAAAATATTAGTAAGTCTTCAACGTACAGTTTCTTAATTCTTTCCTTTCAGAAAAGAATTGTCACCTGGAAAAAGCAAATGAATAAACATTTTTCCAATACTCATTTTTACCCTGTCAGATATCACAGCAGGAGAGGATTTTGACGTGTTGAATTTTTGTTTATTTGTTTGTTCAGTTTAAATTAAAGTGCATGCATCTATGCTGTTTACAAAGATTTGTGCATCTCCAGGTTCCCTTCACTTCATCAAATGGGAGCATGAATGATTATCAGGAAGTTGCTTTTAAATAACTTTTATGAGATAGCGTTTTTCTTTTTTTTTTCTTATCAGGAGGCTTATGCATAAAGATACCTGCAAGAAAAAGATTTTTTTTTTTTTTTTAATGAGGACAGTGGACTTGAATAATGTTGAGAATCAAATCTAGTCATGCTTTTTTCTCAGTTCACAAATCACAGTGATGGAAAATAAGATCAAATGTATAAATGAAAATAATAATGAGGAACAAAATAATATATGAATAATTCATAGTCTAAATACAACACAAAACAAAAGGGAAAGAAAGCTGGGAGGAGTGGCCAATACCCCAGACGGCTGTGCAGCCTTTCAGAAGGACTTTGACAGGTTGGAGAGATGAGCAGAGAAGAACTTTTTGAAATTTAACAAAAGCAACTGCAGGATTCTGCCCATGAGAAATAAAAACCCCATGCACCAGGACAGGCTGAGGGCTGGAAAGAAGCTCTGCAGGGAGGGACCTGGGGGTCCTTGTGGACAGCAAGCTGCCCATGATCCAGCAGTATGTTCGTGTTGCCAAAAAGGCCAATGGTATCCTGGGATGCATGAGGACTAATATTGCCAGCAGATCGAGAGAGGTGATCTTGCCCCTTTAACGTGCCCTAGTGAGGCAGTGTCCAGTCCTGTGTCCAGTCCTGTGTCCAGCCCTGTGTCCAGTGCTGTGTCCAGTCCTGAGCTTCTCAGTACAAGAGAGACATGGAGCTCCTGGAGTGAGTCCAGCAGACGGTGGACTTATCAATGTAAATTAGTGTCTCAAGGGAGGCTGTCAAGAGGATGGAACTAGATTCTTCTCAGTGATGCTGAGCAATGGGAAGGAAACAGGCAGAAACAGGCACGGGAACTTCCACCTATGAGGAAGAACTTTACTGTGCAGCTGTCTGTGCCCAGAGAAGTTGTGGAATCTCCCTCACCAGAGGTATTCAAGAACACTCTGAATTCAATTCTGTTCAATATGCTCTAGGATGGTCCCATATATTTTTTTAAAAAATTATAGGGTAAAAAAAAAGGCTATTTTTTTTTTAAGAAAATCCAGTACAGCAAGAAAAACTTGTTTTGGCAAGAAAAAATGGTCTCACACCAGGGAAGTTGTAAGAAAATGGCACAGACTCAGAAAAAAATAAAAAAAGGTAATTAAAGACATGTAACTTAGTTATGTTTGCACTTTCCTAGATGTGATTTCCACAGTATGCAGTAACACAACTGTTTGAGTCCTTTTGAATTCTGTGAAGGCCTACCACAATGTTCTGTAAATTAGATTATACTTTAAGCCTCTTTAGAACTATTTGCAACTATTCACTCGAGCCAGAGTATTCTACACTGAAAACTAGATGAAGTTAGTACGGTTCATTTGAAAAGCATGAGAGGTTGAGACTCTGTAATGTATCAATAGGAAATGAAATACACTGAATATGTAGTTTTAAGAGCACTCGTGCCATGCATTATGTTTTAGTAAGCACAAAAAAACCCTGAAAATTAAAGAGGTGGAGAATTCTGTATTCTGTATCTCCCTGATCTGAATGATCAACTGCAAGCTCAGGCAGATAATCTCTGAGAACTATTGAAAGTGTCTAAAAAATAGTTAGTTAACTAAGTTAGTAAAATAATTTAACCATATTGTCAACTGGAAGTCACTAAATATATCTAATTTAATTACCTTCTGGGATAGTCAGAAGGACTCCTAGGGTTTGAATAATGTCAGTGAAGACACAGGAGTTGTTTTTAGCAGTAGTACAGTGTCTTTGCAAACCTGAAAGAGAGACAACCACTGGACTTGTATTCCCGGAATGGTCAATTTCTGATTATTTCAAAATATCCCCAAGTTACGACCTAAAAATGTATAAAGTGAAAGCTATTTGCTCAGAGAAGATTTTAGACTTTTAGGTTTTACATTCCCTCTGAAATAACGCATCAAGAATTACACACATACACACACACAGAAACTAAGCAGTCACCTCAGGGTTTGAGGTCTAATCTTCCTTCCACTATTTTGTTCCACCTTTCCTTTCCCCCCTTTTTCATTTGCAAGGAAACTTATAATGGATATGGGATAGGGTACAAAACTCATCTCACAACAAAAAAAAAACCCATCTATTTCACAATTGCTGTAAAGTTATCTATACACCTTGAAAAATTAGTGGAAAGAAACGAAAGAAAGTTACAAGTATTAATTAATTTGACTATACACATATTTAAAGGTCAGAAACAGTTGGCAAAGATATCTGAAAGACTGAAGTGTTGTCTTAAGCATCCTTATCTATATACATATGAAAGTGGTTCTCGTATCTCAAGTAACACTTAAGAAACAATTTTTATTCTGTTTCAAATATGCTTTGTCTAATCAGGTTTTTAAACTTCATACATCACTTAGAAAATCACCCACTGAGACACTCCTGAAGGTGATGTGAGGAAAAAGTGTGTATTAAAGTGAAAGTTTCAAGAGAAAACTGCATTGAATCTTCTATAACTATATGTAACTTGAAATATTCTTTTATTTTTTTTTATTATAAGGAATTATCAGGAACTGCAATGACTGGTACATTTGCAATCATCTTCCTCTGAATGTAAACTGTATTGTGAAAACTATATGGAGCTTTTATGGGTAAATATATTTTCTACCAACTGCATGTTTTTCTCCTTTTTCCCCCCTCAAATTTAGGATAAAAGCCCTCAGTAGCCTAGGATTAACTAATATTTCTTTTGTCTAGGAATTTCGACATTAGGTGAAAATTATTTCATAGTCAGAAATGAGACCAGATATTTGGTGGAATTTCTCTGATTCCTTCTATACCATAATTAAGATATAATTACATAAATATATAGCAGGTAGGTAAAAGTTGTCATGTTTTATATGTACATCAGCTAAAGTCAGATCATCATTTTAATTTCACTGAGCTGAGTATTCACTGTAGTCAATAATAATTCACATTCTCACTCATTTTTCTACTGCACAGCAGAAGACATTAAATCCAATGCTAATATGAATTCAAGGTGGTGTACTCTACATAGTCCAGTGAACTGGGAAATTGCTGCCTCTGATTCCTATAGCAATGCAGCCGCATTGGCATGGCATCAGTCCTGGACTAGTTATACCTTCCACTCCCGGTTAATCAACTACAGCCCAGCATAATGGAGATTGGAACTTCAAATTACAGACACAGCATGTGCCAAGAGTTCAGGGGCTGGGTCCATTGCATGGCATGATAAAGTGAAGATGTGCTCCACTACAGGAATACAAACCTACAGTGATACAAGATACAGGAAACAGCTGTTCTAAAAAAGATATATTTAGGTTATAAACCATATAAGAAGAACACCTTTCACAATCTCATTAAAGACTCATGTGAAAGAAAAGTAGTTCTTCATTAAAATCTGTATAAACATAAATCATTTCCTTACAAATCAAATGAAAAGTAGTATGACATTTTCTAATCCTTTAACTTAAAAACATTGGGACTGTGGAAAAAAATCTAACATTAAAAATTATTCCCAGACGATACAAGTTTTTACTCATTTGGTCTCTATTAAACTTCTAGAAGCTACTAAGAACTACTTTCCTTTTATTGAGATAACTATCTTCACTAAGAGATTTCAATAGAAAATAACCTTGTTAAAACTGTTTTGTTTTTCAGCTTTCTTCCTTTAATTAAACTGCACATTCCAGAAAAAAATACAGCTACTTTCTGAATATTAATTATAATTCGCTTGAAGTCTCTTAGGTCATTAAAATATGATTTGCTAAAGGCTTTTCCTAGGTGGAATGAATAATAAACTTCAAATATGCAGATCCATTTCAAGTCTACAATGATTATCTTGTTGGGATTCAGTTAATGAGAAAAATCCATTTCTGTTGGTTTCAGTGACATGGATGAATATTTCAAATCCCAAAGATGCACAGCATAACAAACATAAATCACAACACCTGGAGTATCAAGGTAGCCACCTCACACTGAAGGATCTGTAAACTACTAAGAAGACAAGTATTCCTGCTGAGTGTATTACCTGAAGTCTCCTCTTCCTAAATTATTTTTATCAGATTTCTGTAAATCAGCCCTTTGCTGAGGTTTATTAAAAAATGAATCCTGTTTCCACAACAATAAATTTGTTCTATCAACTTGTAATAAATGTATACATGGATGCATCTGCAATTTTTTTTCTTAATTTCATCCTAGATGTATGCAGGAATCAGATAAATCTGTCCAGAAAGTGTGATACACAACATTTCATCACTTCTTTAGTATTTCAAAATGCTTCTTCGGGGGTTAGCCATAGCTCCAATTAGAAAGAAATTTTGCAATCTTCATTATCATCTGTATGAGGTTTTAAAGGATATACTTGCAGAATTCAACCAATACCATCAGGAAATGGGGCAATATTATATTACCCACTATCTAGGGAAACCTTCCATCCAGGAATGGTCTGAAACCATCTCACCATCATGAAAATTTGACCACAGCAACAGTTGTAACAAGTTGTCTTTGGTGGTCACCCCTGGGAAAGTCTAGAGCAAGGAAGATTTACCCTCATGGATCCAGTATCCGATTAAGGTATGTTTAAACAAACTGGACATAGACAGGGCTGTGACACCTGGTGGAATGTGTGGTTTCCTCCTCTCTCAGCCCCTAAATTATCAGGCTAGCTCAGAGATATGAGGCCTTGATGGGGGGAAACATCAGGAGATGGGCAAAGATTCAAAAGAGGCTCTCACCCCGATGTAGTTTTCCAGCTCTTTATTCCATGGTCTGAGGGGAAGAGCGGGGTGAAAGAGAGAGAGCAGGAAATGTCAGGGGTTTATCTAGGCTCTGGGTAGGGAGGGCTTCTCTGGCTCTCCGCCAACTCCATTGGGGCATGAAGGAGGGTTCCAGACTTATCTTGATCAGAGTCACAGGGGTCCCGGGGAAGGGAGGAAAATATGGCCTGAGCAGGATGCAACAGGAGTGCACACCCTTGTGCTGAGAATTGGCTGATGTCACTGTGAGACCACTCTCAGATGCACTGTAAATGTCATGACACCTGGGGAAGATAGCCAGGGATAAGGAGAAACAAATGTTACAGCCATCAGCAGGAAGGTAAAAAAAAAACCAAAAAACCAACATACACTGGCCAATATACTCTCCTCCATCCCTGTATAGGTGGAGTAAGCAGCATGTCTGGGAATGGAATAGTTTTCAGTACTAAGTACAGGACAATGTATTTGCAAAGGGAAAATCATGATTAACCATCTGATAATCTTCTTGGACAACAGAACTGGATCAGTGGAATAGAAGAAGGCCATGGGTATCATTTATCTGGATTTTTGCAAAAATTTCAGTAAATTCTCCCATAACATCCTCATAGACAAATTGATTAAGTTCGTACCAGATAAATGGACAGCAAGGAGGGAGAGCTGACAGCTCTTTAAACTTCTTGGCTCAAGGGATTTTGTCAAATGGCATATGACCCATCTAGCATCTGGAAGCCAGTCACTAGTGGTGTCATTAGGCATTAATATGGCATCTACTAGTGTCTAACCTCTTCATAATGACCCAAATGATTGGCCAGAAGCCATCCTCAGCAAGTTTGATGATGATAGAAAAACTGGGAAGAATAGCATTGGGCGGGTGTACTGCCATTTGGAGGAACCTCAACAGGCTTGAAAAATGGGCTGACTGGAACCTCACACAGTTAACAAAGAGATGTGCAAAGTCCTGGTGATAAAATAGCCAGCACCAGGGGACAAATAACTCTACAAAACACTACAGGCTGGGGCTGACTGGTTGGAAAGCAGGCTTGCAGAAAGGGATCTGGATTTCCTGGTGGACACTGAGCAGAATATGATCTGGTGAAATCCCTTTGCAACAAAGACCATCAAGAGCATCCATCCTTCACTGCATCAGTGGGAGTATCATCAGCAGCCTGAGGGAGATGAGCCCTTCTCTCTGCTCAGCCCTTAGGAGACACATGTTGAGACCTGTGTTAAGGTCTGCGTAATGCCTTGAGAGGCTACCAGAACAGAAGCTAGACAGTGTTAAAGGAATAGAGTAGGTAATCATTAAAAAGGCCTTCAAAGGATACACCTTGGGTAGCCTAGCCAAGGCTCCACTCAAGATGGACATCAGGTCATGAGTTTTCACACTTTTATAAGTTTTGGTCCATTTGCATATTGGGGTTGATTGTCCAATTACAGCTTCAGGTTATGAAGTCTCATCGTCCCAGACTGCTCTCCTCAATTTGCTGTTGTTTATATATTTCGGTCCTGAAGTTGCAACAGTGTTTTTGGATCCTGGGCTGGAAAAGGATTTTTATGTCTAACTGAACTGTGAAGAGAATTTGCTAAAATGGTCTATGAAGTTCAGAGTTATATACAAATGCAGTATAGAATCTGGAAAATATGAAATCTAAAACTTAAGGCATCATGGGTACTGTTACGTTCTGTTCAGGCCATATTTTCCCTGTTCCCAGGACCCCTGTGACATCAGATCAGATATTCCTGGACCCCTCCTTCATGCCCCAACGGGGCTGACGGAGAGCCAAGAAGCAATCCCTGTCAAGACCCTAGAAAAACCCCTGACATTTCCTGCTCATTCTCTTTCCCCTCTCTTTCCCTGATCTTCCTCTTGGACCATGGAATAAAACAGCTGAACATCCACAACATTGGGGTGAGAGCCTCTTTTCAAACTTTCCCCTCTCCTGATGTTTTCCCCCATCTCAAGGCTCGTATTTCTGGGCTAGTCTGATAATTTAGGGGCTGAGAGAGAGGGGGAAACCACAGCTGGCTCCCAGTGTGAGTTTGCTAGAAGCCCATGCAGTGAGCTGGAGACCTTATTTTAAAAGGATCTCAAAAGCTCTGTTGGGACAGTCACCTGCCCTGCTATTCTAGCTGTCTTTAGAGGCTTTGAGTCACAGGGAAAAGGGTCAGGATCTTACCTGAGTACCCCAAGTGAGCCGGCAACAGAAGGGACCCCAGACGATTTCACAGACGACCCCACGGTTCATGGGATTGGTAAGATTCCCTCCGTTTTGCGTTTTCCCAGGTGCGCGTCTAGCTGGGAAGGGGTTACCATAGCGACCGTGGGCAGCTGCCTGCTCGGAGCTAAGCTAGAAGCTTGCGCTTGCAGCTTGGAATGTACGGATTTGTGATAAACCATGTTCCTGGGTCGGGAAGTTATGGGAGGGGGGGTCTGGAGTTCTGGGACGGCAGAGGGGAATTCCCCCCCCCCCCCCCCAGGAAAGCCCAGAAAAGGAGCAGCAGGAGCTCCCCCCCCGCCCCCCCCCCCCCCCCCCCCCCCCCCCCCCCCCCCCCCCCCCGCATCGATTCCTGTGCTGACGGCGGGGAATTCGAAAAACTGTGCTGTGTCAAAAGTCTGGTGGAGGATACATCGATACTATTAAAATAATGGGTGCAGAAGTATCCGTGGAAGAAAAGAGAAAAATAACACACCTTAGCCATATTTTAAACAATGTAACATTCCCAAAAAAGCTTCTTCGGCATTTTGTGTGCTGGCTAACTAAATAAATGCCAAATTTTACTGTGCAAGAACTGAATTCAATTTCATTTTGGGACCAGATTGGACAGATATTAACTTTAAAAATTGAAAATTGGGAACATAAAATTTCTATATTTATTCCGATATTCTTACAAGCTCGGAAACAGATTTTAGAAGCAGAAAAAAGCATACAAACATAGACTAACAGTCCCTTTTCCCTTCCCGACTTACCCCCTCGATATCCCAGTCCTGTACCCCCTTTATGCACCCTGTACCCCGCTGTAACACCTGGTGCTTCTGAGAAATATAGTCCGGACTCCCAGAGCTCTGAGGCTGTGGTGGGGTCTCTGAAAGACACGCGGCCACATCAAGGCACCAGACACGGGCTTGTCCCCTCCCCCCACAATCCTTCCCTTCCCCCATTCACCCACCCCTCCCCCAATCCCTGCCGGCCCCTGATAGCAGCTCCCCCCCCACCCTTATCTCAGCTTGCCTCTGGGTGGCCTCGGGAACCCTTATCAGAGCCTGCCTCCGGGTTGCCTCGGGAACGGGGGCGGGGCCGGTCTGGGCTCAGCTCCCAGCGGGGTGGTGCAGGGGAGGGCAGTCCAGCTCAGCCCACAGCGCAGGCGGGGCCAGCTCTGGCTCAGCACTCAGCATGAACGGCGCGGGGAGAGGACAGAGCAGCTCAGCAGCCCAGAACAGCGTGGGCGGGGCTCACATTTCCCCCGCGACACAACCGGCAGCCCAGGAGAGGGGGGGGTGACCTGCCTCTCACTGGGACCCAGGGGGAGGCGGAGGGAAACACCCCTGCCTCTATGGACATGGGAAATTAAATAATACCATCTGTTGCACCTGTAGTATATCTTGGTAGGAGAAACGGGAGCAGAACATACCAACCATTAGTATACAGAGACAAAACAGAGATTTGTAAAATACAGAGAGAATTTGGGAGAACAAGTGAGATTTTTAAAGGCATGCTGAGGGCAATCTTTAATTCAAATGATATGGTACAGAAATATATAATTTATTTATTTAAATGTTTACTAACACCTTCTGAATATGAGAATGGAAAATAAATGGAAATTCACTTTAACAGGAGTATTACAGGAAATACAACAAACACCCAGTGACACAATGGACAATGATAATAACCCTATTACAATGGATCATTTATGCAGTATAGGTACATGCCACTGTCCAGAAAAACAAACTCAGGCGTTGTCTAGGTCGGTTTTGGAAAAAATCTGTAATGCTGCAGAAAAAATATTTTATCAATTACCAGTAACTGAGGCTAAAGGTAGCTATCTTAACATTATCTCTCTGTGGGGGAAAGACACCATGTCCCAATGGGGAGTCAAGTTAATCATTCCTAGGACACCCCAGGATTTTTGGATGTAGCCACTGTGGCGTGCCCTGCCCACAAGTTAAAGTGGTTGGATAACACCCCAAAGTGGGTAGCACAGTGGTCTTTGAGTATCAAGAAACTTGAGGCGCTTGAGAAACTTGTGGAGGAGCAGTTAGCTCAAGGACACCTACAAGAAACAGATAGCCCTTGGAATTCCCCAATCTTTGTAATAAAGAAGCCTGGGAAGGATAAGTGGAGATTGCTCCATGATCTCAGAGAAATAAATAAAATTTTAGAGGACATGGGTCCACTCCAACCAGGGATGCCTAGTCCAGCAATGCTCCCTCGAGATTGGCAATTGGCTGTCCTAGACATCAAGGACTGTTTCTTCCAAATTCCATTGCACCCTGAAGATGCCCTGAGGTTTGCATTCTCAGTCCCTACCATCAATTGAAAAGCCCCAGTGAAACGCTATCACTGGAAAGTTTTGCCCCAAGGTCTAAAATCCAGTCCTTTCATATGCTAACAGTATGTAGCATTGCTGCTGTCTCAGGTATGTGCAGAGAGAAAGGATGCCATCATCCTTCACTACATGGATGATGCGCTTGTGTGTGCCCCCAATGACTTTATACTCCAATACACTCCTGACCTTGTTGCAGTTTGACTCCTTAGAAGTAGTTAGGCTAAGGCTTTGAACC
>QUSF01000106.1:417788-427940 GCA_003676055.1 Chloebia gouldiae
CTAGAAACTTATAGTTATTTGGGAGAGGTTCATTGGTGTGTACAATGGAGTGGAAAGAAGAATCAAACTCATACAAGTGTAATGAATTTACAGACTACTGAAAGGAGAATGAAAGATCAGAAGGAAATGTGGAAGTGTACTCAAGTAATAACTTGTGATACACCCGAGACACAAATAGGACTAGTACCTGTCAGGGTTCTATTGAAATGGGGATGTGAGTGTAGGGGATATAATCATACTATCAGAGAAGCAAGTGGGAAACGGATTATTAGTTGCAAATCTACCACAATAAGAAGTCCAGGAAATTTAGTATGGGTAATGGGGCATGGGGAATGGACTACTCACATACCTATCGATGGACCAGTTACTCAAATTACGTTAGGAATCCCAACCTTATGCCCACTGTGGAAACAATCGGAATTGAAAGGAAAGGTTAAGAGAGATTTAGATGAGAAGGACCAATGGCATGAACCAGATAGTGGAGTAAAATTTGGGTGGGCATTAGAATCCCTCTTTTCACCAGTTGCAGCTTATCGGAACAGAGACATGCTTTATAAGCTAATGGGACAGACAGAAAGGTTAGCAGCCACTACTAGGAAAGGGTTTAGAGATTTAAATCTCCAATTACAAGCCACTAGTAGAATGGCTTTACAAAATCGGATGGCACTAGACCTAATATTACTAAAAGAACATGGAGTGTGCGGCTACTTAAGTCAGAAAATTGACCATTGCTGTATCCATATCCCAAATGTAACGGTCAGTGTAGAACAAGACATATCCCAATTGGAAAGGGTGGAAGACGAAACTCGGGGATTAGAACGTCAGGCAGAACATAATTGGATTGGGGAAATATTCAGTTCTATGGGGCTCCAGGTCTCTGGATGGATCTCGTCAATAATCCAATATGCAATAATGTTTGTAATCCTAATTTTAATTGTGCTAGGAACTTATAGGTGTTTCCTAGGAGCCATTAGCAAAGAACGCTCTCACACGCGAAGACTGATTAACGCGATGACAAGGAGCACGACACCTCCTCCATCTCCCTCATCTAAAAAAAATGAAGAGCAGAAGATCGCTGATTGAGCATCCTTGCAATTTGAAGATTGAAGGATGCTCAAAAGGGGGGACTTGTTGCAGTTTGACTCCTTAGAAGTAGTTAGGCTAAGGCTTTGAACCTTTAGCAGGCCATACCGTGTGTTAGAAACAGTTACTAGGTAGGGGTTGTGGGGAATGAATAGATAGGTAGACCTTAGGGGCTATATTGTTTTCATTTGATAGAGCGTAGAGAACTTAAGGACTACATTGTTTCTACCTGACAGAGTGTGGAGAACTTAAGGGCTACATTGTTTTTTACTTGACAGAGAGTGTACCATACAGAATGTTCAGTTAAACAAGAAATAATTTATGGATGATGATTGTTGGGATGTCACGTAGACACATATGTGTTGAATTAAGCAACAGTAAGTCTAAACCCTATATAAACACAGTGGTTTGTTAGTTTCGGGGGGCCTGACTTTGGACGCTAGTCCTCAGGCACCCAGGGCCCTCAATAAAGCACCGCATAAAACGACTCCGGTTGTTTTGTGTTCTCTTCTTACGGGCGACAACCTAGTGGTTGAGATTTTAACCTCTGTTGGATTTCAATTGCAGAAAAACAAAGTTCAAAGGATGCCACCTTGGAGATACCTAGGTCTGGAGATCTCTGCAAGGACTATTGTCCCTCCGAAATTGGAGATCAATTGCAACCCCAGAACACTAGCAGACCTCCACACATTATGTGGATCTTTGAATTGGGTAAGACCCTGGCTAGGCCTCACAAATGAGGATCTAGACCTTCTCTTCAATTTATTGAAGGGGAAGAGGGAGCTGGCCTCCCCCAGGGAGCTGACCCCAGAGGCAAAGACAGCAATCAAAAAGGTACAGAAGGCCTTGTCAGAAAGGCAGGCACATGGGTGTGACCCAAACGTGCCTTTTCAGTTCATTGTTCTAGGGAAGCTGCCACATTTGCATGGGTTGATTTTCCAATGGATCAAGGGGCAGAAGGATCCACTCTTGATCATAGAGTGGGTTTTCCTCTTGCACCAAAGATCCAAGACCATCACTAAGCCACAAGAGCTGATAGCAAAGCTGATTCAGAAGGCCAGGGTGAGACTGTGCGAATTAGCAGGGTGTGATTTTACATGTATTCACCTCCCAGTCAGGCTTTCTGAGGAGGGAAGGAACTCTCCTGAGACACTGACGAAAGGGATGTTTGAGCATTTGCTCCAGAGCAGCGCCAGTCTCCAATTATCTCTAGACAGCTACAGGGGACAAATATCAGTCCATGCCCCATCTCACAAGTTGTTCAATGAGGAATTCCACCTTATTCCTCAAGAGAGAAGGAGCTGGAGACCACTCAATGCCCTCACAGTGTTTATGGATGTATCTGGGACTTCCCATAAGTCAGTGCTGACTTGGAGAAATCCACAGACTCAGCATTGGGAAGCTGATGTTGAGCTTGTGGAGGGATCCCCCCTGGTGGCTGAACTGGCTGCTGTGGTAAGAGATTTTGAGAGGTTCTCTGAGCCAAGCAACTTGGTGACAGACTCTGCCTATGTGGCAGGAGTAGTGTCCAGGGCGGAGCAGGCTGTGCTCGAAGAAATAGAGAATGAACACCTCTTCAGATTGCTCTCAAGGCTGATTTATTTAATCTCTCACCGAGAGCATCCATTCTTTGTGATGCATGTGAAGTCACACACTGATTTGCCAGGTGAGATTGTAGAGAGGAATTGTAAAGCAGACTTCCTTGCTGCACCAGTCAAACAAGCACGTCTCCCTGATGTTTTCCAACAGGCAAAGCTGAGTCACCAGCATTACCATCACAATGTGCCAGGTGTAATTCGACAGTGCCAGGCAACACGGGGTCAGGCTCGAGCCATTGTGACCAACTGTCGCAATTGTCAGCTCTGGGCCATGCCATCACTGGGCATGGGTGTAAACCCCAGGGCCTTGGCAGCTGTGAGGTGTGGCAGACAGACATCACACATATTCAAAGATTTGGTCGCCTTGAATGTGTTCATGTAAGCGTGGACACATTCTCAGGTGCAGTGTATGCCTCTGCTCATATAGGACAAAAGTCTGCTCATGCCAAACAGCACCTAGTGCAAGCATTCTCAGTATTGGGGGTTCCAAAAATGATTAAAACAGATAATGGCCCAGCATATATATCCAAGGAGTTTCTGGAATTTCTCCAGCAGTGGGGAGTGGAACATAAAACTGGCATCGCCCACTCCCCCACAGGTCAAGCTGTAGTCGAGTGTGCACACCAGATGCTCAAACAGGTATTGGAAAGACAGCAGTTCAGCTCCATGGATGTCTCCACGGGAGAAGCTCTGCAAAACCATGTTTACCATCAATTTTCTGAACTGTTCATTTGAAACATGATTCCACCAGTTGTACGTCACTTTAACAGTGGCAATCAGTTCAAATTATCTCAGCACCCACCGGTTTTGATTAGGGATCCAGAAACTTGGGAAACCAAAGGTCCCTATTTACTTGTGACCTGGGGTCGTGGCTATGCATGTGTAGCTACTCCCTCGGGCCCTTGGTGGATTCCCCAGAAGTGGGTGAAACCTTTTGTCCCCAAGAACCCAGGTCAGACAGAAGGGGACGAGAAGCAAGTAGCTGATGCTTCAAAGAGAAGACGCCGCCGAATGGAAGAAGAAGGATTTTCCTAAGTGTGAATTCCTTTTGGCAGAAACAGAAACTTTAACATGTTCTTAAAATGTTTGTTTTTCCCTTTTAGAGAAAACCTACCTCCCACTCAACCCTGTGATGAACCCCATCCAAGCTGTCATCCTGCTAATGCTGAACAGTAAAGAAGCTGCATGGATCATCCCTCAGCTGCGTCAAAACATCTGGGTGACCCTGGCACAGACACTACAGCAGGAAAACATTTGCTTGTCCACTGCAGCAGCAAAGGACCCTAGTCCACCTGTCTGGTAGGAATTCCATGGCAGGCTGGAGAATTTCCAGCAGGCCTGAACAGACATAAGTCCAACGAAATCCCGTAATCACAAACCCCCTGACCACACAAAGATCAGGGGCAAGTCGGGGTGATCCTGAAATCCTTAGAGGAGTGGTTGCGAGGTTTGCCCAGGATGGCTCAGGAACCCCAAGAGTTAGAGCTATTGGGTTCTTCTCCTGCAGCTTACTGCATGCATTTTTCTGTGCTCCCAAACCCTTCCAACACTGACGAGTACCATGTTATAAAACAATACCGTGGGGCGTTCACTGCAAGGAGGTGGTGTCAGAACACATGCCTAATCGGGGCAGACAACCCATCTCACTCAAGTCTCAAAGGTCTCCCTAAGGGATTGTTCTTGATTTGTGGGAATCGGGCATGTGCAGGAATTCTGTCTCGGCTTTTAGGAGGGCCATGTACAATCTGCATGCCATCTGTATTGACACCTAACCAAACTCTAAGTGGCGAATGGACTCATAAAAACATATCATCCAACAAAATGCAAAAGAGGAGTGCGAACAATCTGGATGAAAATTGTAACTCAGAAATTTTTCATTGGGCCAAGTAAAAAAGAATTGCTGTGTCCCTGTTCCTTCCATGGGTCGCAATAGCCAAGGCTCATGGTGAATTGGGCCACCTGGAGTCCTGGGTTGTCAAACAGGTAAATTTGATGTCTGCTGCCATCAGCTTCCTCCTAGAAGACAAGGAAATTACCCAACAGGCCACGCTTCAAAATCATGCTGCTATAGATTTCCTTCTGTTACTGCATGGATATGAATGCAAGGAGTTCGAAGGACTTTGTTGCATGGACCTGACTGCAAAAGCTCCAAACATCCATGCTGTCCTTCAAAGCAGGAGCAGCCTGATCGGACAAGTGAAGCAAGAATCCGAGGACTGGTTTAAAGAACTGTACAAAGGCTGGGGATTCACGGGGTGGTGGACATCTATTGTTAGATCAATTTTGTTACTCCTTGTTATTCTGTTCCTTGTAACCTTGGCTTTCGCGATCCTGCGTCACTTGATTTTCAAAGCTATCAAAGGTCTCATATCTTCTACCTCAGAAGTCAACCACATAGAGTTGGCAAATCTGAGGAGGTCTGACTACACCACCGACTGTAGGTGGTGGGAAGCCCATACTCAGGGTTAAATTGAGCCCAGTGAATTCCTGTACCCTTGTTAAACAAATAAGTGGGAGGTGTTTCATTCCTTTCAGGCCATGTTTTCTCCATTCGCGGGACCCCTGTGACATCAGATCAGATATTCCTGGACCCCTCCTTCATGCCCCAACGGGGTTGGTGGAGACCCAAGAAGCCCACCTTGTAAAGAGCCTAGAAAAAACCCTGACATTTCCTGTTTGTTCTCTTTCCCTACTCTTTCCCCTCTCTTTCCCCTCTCTTTCCCCGCTGTTCCTCTTGGACGATGGAATAAAAGAGCTGAACATCCACGACAGCGGGATAAGAGCCTCTTTTCAACCTTTCCCCTCTCCTGATGTTTCCTCCCTCTCAAGGCTCATATTTCTGGGCTAGTCTGATAATTTAGGGGCTGAGAGAGAGGGGGAACCCACAGGGTACCTCTGTACAAAAGGGTCGTAGTACAGTTACTGGTATAAGTGCAGCAAATGACCAACCCCAATGATTAGGAAACTCATGTTTTGTCATATGAGGGAAGATTGACACAGCTGGGACTCTTCAGCATGAAGAAGCAAAATATCAAGGGAATCTGACCAATGTGTATAAGAACCAGATGAAAGGAGTAAAGATGTCAGAGTACGACTCTTATCAGTGATGCCACCATGTAATCAACATTATTCAAATTTTAAATCCTAAAGCCATAGCACTTTACCAGCTATTATGAAACAAATTGAACTCTGTACCAGCTGAAAACAGCACAGTGAACAAGTAACAACGGGTACAACTGTTAACTGTTGGAAAAAAAAATCAACTTTTTGGTTTAACTCTGAAGTGGTCAAACACAAAAAGGAATAAATGCAGTCTTTTTCCCCCCCTTAAGATACGCAAAGCCTAACAAGAAACAATCTCAAGCAACTGCAGTAACTAGGTGATCTCTAGATTTTTCTTCAAATTCCAATGACTGCTTGATGGAATTCATCTAATCACTTCATAAACATGGAGACAACTTTCTCACTGCAAAACTGTCAGATGATTAATTATTCCCCCACCCTCACAAAAAAAAGTGGCATGATTCTGACGCCATATTTAGATTATTAAATAAATAGGGTATTACAATGGCTATGTAATTTGATTATCTATTTTAAAGCAATTCTATAATGGCCATCTTCTGTAGAAAACTTCTAGATAATAATTGAGTTAGATTTGACAAAGCCCAACATTTTTCATGGTTGCAGATAACAGATATAAAGTATATAAAGCAAAGTAAATAGTAATCAATCTTACATTTCTGCCCTATTTATTTTGAATAACTACTGAGGTAGGTAAAGATCAGACCTAGCTGCTAATCATTATATTGCTCTAGGTTGAGTCCCTCCTTTGAGGATGTGCACACACACCACAGGCACTCACACACAGAGTAATGTTATTTAAGTTTCAGGTAATTATAGCCTGAAACAGTCTGAGAAACAGCAACACACAGGTAGTTAAATCTTCAACAGAGTACCATTACAACTGTAGGTGGTTACTGCAGGGCTGCAGAAAGTAGAAAGAAAATAGTCAGTTCAACAGACAGGCAGGTACAGATATAAAATATACACATGTACTTATATATACAAGAAATACATATATTGTCTATCTCTTCAGACTGAAACACAAAGAATGAGAATCCATCTATATACAAAATAACCCTCAGAACTGCTAGTTGAAATCAATGAAAGTCAGTTTTTACTTCCTTTTTGTACTTTCTTATACCTTTAATCATTCTTTTAAAGGTATAAGAAAGTATTTATTAATTCTTTTAACCGCAAAGAGCATTTAATTGTATCTACTCATATAACTTACTTGTTTCAATGCTAAAAAGAAGGGCTAGTATGTGACTGCAATAGTAAAGAAAAAATAAAGTTCTGATATCATTATTATGCATAAAAGGGCTGATAATTGTTAAGGTGTTTTTTTTTTAATTGTAGTAAAAAACTGAGGAAGCTAGAAGAAAAACATATATATATATATATATATATATATATATATATATATATATATATACTTGGCCAGACTCATATAAGAAACATAGGGAAACATAACCATGTATGAGAAAATATAGCAATAAAATACTACATAATATTGAAAAATTTTACTTTTTCAAAACTGCAAATGAAAGACTTGCTTTTCTTCATTGTAAACATTAATTATGGGCCAGACTCTGACACTGTTTTCTCTATTATTGGTTATGCTGAGTAACATTTTATTTTAATAGCTGTCTTGTTGACATAAGAAACTTCATTATATTAAAAAGTTGTTACCAAACTGAGAATGTTAATTAGTAGTCAAGAACATTTGATCCTTTTCTAAAGATACTCAATGTCCTATTTTAATCTTACTATGAAAATATCTACTCAAAAACCTATGACCCCTTAACAATATGGCACACCTCTCTGGAGCTTGCATGATACATAAAATGTGCCGCAGTACTTTTTATTGATAAAATGTGATACTTTCAAGCTCTGTTCATATGCTAGTTTTATCTTTCTCAGTAGCTGTCTGAAATACCAAGAACAAGAATGGAAAAGATGTATACTTACAATTCAGTCTGACATCACAGCAAGACAAAAACAATTAACAAGTAAATTTTGGTAGCTGAGGTCTGCAGGGTTTGTGTGCATGTTGCCCACTGCAATTCAAGTCCTGGTTAACATAAAAAGGAGTCATCTGTGCTGGCTTCTCTTTCTCTAAAGGACAGTAATTTGACTTCAGTTGTACCATAAAATTTGATCTAACTTCTATGAAAGTTTCTATAGAATCAGAGAGCAAATGGCGGATTCCTTGCTTTTAATAATAAATGTTCTGGTCTAAAATCCTGACATAGGACATTGTGTATCAAATTAAGGGATGGCAGGATACAGAATTGATAGGATGCAACCATGTGCTTAGTAAAGCTGATGTACTTACCACTGATTTCTCTGGGGGTCAGGATGTCATTCTCAGACGGAAGAATAGAATGGAATGGCATGGTAATTTACACAGACACTGCTAGAGGAGTGGTAAATGAAGAGGTATGAAAATAGTACTTAGGATTAACAAAGAAATCTAAATTACAAGCAATGGTGGCTGACTGGAACAAATGTGAAAAGAAAGGCATCTAATGCTTATGATGTTAGAAATGTAATCAAAGGCCTATCATCAAATGGTAAAGAGAGCAGGAGGAAGCAAATAAAGATCAATTACCAGTGCTGAAGCATAACACTCAACTTCAGTTTCTTTACTGTAAATGCTATTGTTCAGTTTAGACAATTTAAGCAAGAATGAGAAAAATGCTATCTTCATCTTACTGACAATTTCATAAAACAGATTTCTTTAAAGAATTGCCTCAAACTAACAGTAAACTCTAACAGAGTCCATAGGAACTGGAGCTGGACAACATTAAGTCTATGAAAAATGTATATGTGTGTGTTTACCAAACATGTACATACCCCATGTGTTTTTTACGTAACCTATTGTTTAAACACCTACAAAATATGCATTTAAAGTAGATATAAATAAAACTTCTAGAAAACTGTCAAAAGAAACACAAGACATTTAGACACTATGCTGCTTAACAAGGAAAGTTTCTTGCAATAACAATGAGAGTCAGGTAATGAGTCATCTGATCTCCTCAAACAAAAATTAGTGATATCTGTGTGAAGAAAAACTACATTTGAGTGATAATACAGATAACATGCACCCCTCCAAAAAACCCAAAACACTAATGACAGTGCCAACAGATTCTTGATAGAGCTAGGAAGTCAGAAATATTATTATTTTATACTTATTACCAAAGAAGCAACAAAACTGGAAAGGATGAGATACATACTAAAAAATGGTAATGACAGTGGTGTTCACAGCAGACAAACATAAAATCTGACTGCCAGTGCACTTGCCAGTGTGGAGTTTCTGAGAGACTGCTAAAATGCCTTCCTTAAATAATCTTTAAAAGTCTGCACAGTGTGGTCTCCTCAGTTTACTGTCTCTGCTGTATTCTAACTTTCTGTTACTCGTTCTGTTACTGCTTCGTAGATGTGTTTCTAACTACTTCAACCTTGGTTCTCATGAAAACAGATGTAAAAAAAATTGTATTTTTATTTTCTAACCACTAAACTAAGCAGAACGGTAATTTTTTCAGCTTGCTTACATGGCAACAAATCCAACTACCCATGAGCCGGTTAGAAGCCAATGATACCAGAACCAGGGTTTTCACACAGCTGGCCATTTAGATGATAGTAACATCAAATCTTTAAAAACAAGGAGTCATTTACTGTCTGCCTCCCTCAGCCATATTACCTGGGCAGAAGGGAAACTGGGGAGCTAGAAATCTTTTTGTTTCGGATGCCTAACTGAAAGGACAGGGGTTGCTTCCCAAATTCCCCAAAGAAGGAAATTGTTAGTTGCAAAATTCTTTGTCAGTTGAATGAAATAAACTGCCAGCAAATGTTAAATTGCTTAAGATTAAAGTCATCAACAAGACTGTCCTTGCTTGTACACAACACACAGTCTGATAGGAACAAAAATTTTGCCTGCTTCAGAGAGCAGCTGTATGTCTTCCTGTTTACAACTCTACTGCAGCATGCCAGATTAATCCAAACTTCAATTTCTGTATCTCTAATTTTGCAAGAAAACTCCTGGGTAGACAGGTATTTATGTGCCTGATTTGCAGACTCCTGTAACACACATATAAGCCCTTCTGCTGACAGTAGTATTAGCAAGATTTATGCAGGTAGATACCATACAGATTTGGGAGTCTGTCTGTGCACATTGCACTGTATAGTCAATGCCAGGCATATATTTATACAAAATATTGGTCATACAGATAAGTGGGGAAAAGTATGTTATTTCGGAAAGTTTGATCCTGAATGTCAATATTTAAAGCGGCAGTATCATAGACTATTAATGCAGATACTGAATTTTCATTATTATAGAAAACCACATCTTCGTTAGTAAAAATAATAATAATAATAATAATAATAATAATAATAATAATAATAATAA
>QUSF01000106.1:427950-463137 GCA_003676055.1 Chloebia gouldiae
AATAATAATAATAATAATAATAATAATAATAATAATAATAATAATAATAATAATAATAATAAAAATAAACATTCATACAGCCTATTAACTTTGCATGATCTTTGAATGAGATTGCAGAAGGACAAAGTCCTTTCCTGAAATATTTTAAAATTCAAATAAGGCAAAGATGAATAAGAATATGCATAGAACAGGGGGGGAAAAAGGAAAATAAAAAGAAAAAGAAGGAAAAAAAGAGAGAGATATAGAAAAGAAGATTAATATGAACTGTGACAATTTTAGGGACAAAAACCTGTTAATATATTTCATTGCACGGATTGACTTATGGTAAGACATGAATGAGATGTGGCACAGGAGGAGAAAATAATTACTGTAACTAAGCAGAAAGTAGTGGATTGGAGACAAAAAGAAAGACTTTTAGAAAGTGTTTCAGAAGGGAGTAACAAAAATACTGAAATATATACTCTGAAGACACAAATCAACCAGAGCAACAAAAAAATCAATACAGCTTCAAAAGTTTACCCAAAAAAATTAAAAGCAATTAAATTTCTGAGAAATTCCAATGCCTCTTCAACTGCTACAAGAACCTGTAGTAAGAAGGCTGACTTTTTTCCCTCATAGATATTATCCTATATTATTATCTATATTATTATAGATACTATACCCAAAAGGAGAAAACTGCACCATGTATATCATGTGATATTTCAGAGATACTTCCTTCATTGAGAAAACACCTTCTCAGACAGTCCTGGTACCACATAAACTGCTTTTTGCTGATTCCGTTTTCAGTAGAAATGTCATTCTGTGCTTCCCCTAGCCATCTGACTTGAGCCAGATGTTTGGGGGAAAAAAAAAAGGACTCAAAGAAACTTTACCTGGACTGTACAGAACTTTTCCTGTGTTAAGTCTGGGAAGTAAAAATGAAAGCAGTCATCCAGTACAATCACAAAAAGGAGATATTCTGAGCAAGAATGTTTGTTGTGCTACCTTAAATCTTCAGAAGAAAATAGAAGACAATAGATTTACTTCTCTAGCCTGCTGCAATTATGCAAATTACACAAAAATCATATATCACAAAAGGATAAAGGGTGTCAGGATTTGAATGATCATTTATTGTAGAGAGCAAAGGCCTTAGAAATCTCTTGATTTTTGGCTAATGTAAATTTTTGCTGCTCTGTCTCATTTACAATGGTACACGATTAAAAACTGACTATGAAAGTTGTCCACAATGAGAACGTGTCTCATTAGAGAAGACATTGGAATAGTCCTGGAGGAGCAGAGAGGACACACATGCACACAAGTTCAGGTTTGTTGCAATTAATAGAGAATTCACCTACCACCCAAAAAGAATGTAGAAAACAGTTTTACAATAACCACATGAAAAGCCTTCTTGTAATTAATTTTTGTGGATTTTTTTAAAGCCACTTCCATTGCTTAGCAGAGCTGTTACTAATAGAAATATCACAGTGGTTTAAGGTTTTCTAAAATTTTCTTATTTTGCCGCATGATTTCAAATATCCTCTAGAACTCAGAATATTTCTTAAACTTGACTGAAATATGTGCTTGCTACTATTTTTCACTGTCCCTCACTTGTGTTTATGTTGTTTCAGCCTGCCCCCTTGTCCACCAATGTGTTTTCATTTGAAGGCTAAATGTTATGTCCTGTTCCAGATACCATCAGACAGATATTGAAGAGCTTTATTTATACAAATAAATAAAGGGGACAGTTTGGAGGATCCCAGTGAACTTGCTGACTAACCCTGTGATTCATAAGCCCTTCTGAAGACCTAAGAATAAGCCCACTGCACTGTGCAGCACATTCAGTTGAAGTATCCAGCTGGAATAATATACTCCTATAAGGTTCCCCAAATATATCAGTCTTTTCTCAGACACCTCAATTTCTAAACCTGACGCTTGCTACATATTGTCAGGGAGGGTCAATTCCCACAGTAATGCTTTCCTGGGCACAGAGGGTTCAGAAGACTGGAAAAGAGCAGGGTGTTATGGGCCTCATGTGCTAAAATACCATTCTGAATCCCACTCTGAACACTAGTTATAGGGGAAAAAGAGAAAAGCTGCTACAAGGATGACATCATTACACTAATCAAGAAAGTAAAAAAGCAATACATTTGTGATTTTTTCTGGTACATGGCAAAAGTAATTGATAAAAAGTTGATTTCTTTTCTGTCAGAATGGAAAACGTACAGTTGTTGGTTTAAGGTATCAGAAAAAGATTCTCCTTTCAAAAGATGGGCTATATTTTCAACAGAAGTAATAAATATTTTTGGTAGTAATGGACCTTGATTTTTCCTGGTTTTCCAAAATACATAGTTCCCCAAATCTGGATCCCAAGTAAATAGCTTGTTTATGTAGCCTCTTCAGTGTTCATAGTCACAAAAGTTTATACCTACTACTATGCACCAAATTCAAAACATTTCTTCTAAACATTCTACTTGCCACTGAGTTTGCATAGAGTCCACATGTGATCTTCAAACACCAGAAACCATTTCTCCTATATGGCCTCATCCTCACCCCAACTAGAGGGAGAAACAGTCATATAAGGCCTTCTGAAACATAATTGCCATTTAACCAGACAGAGCATGAAGAAGCTGATAAATCTGGTCACGGAACAACTGCACGTGTATCTAATTGCCCTGCAGAAAACTACAGAAGTAAAGCAACATTCCTTAGTTGTCATCTTCACTATTTTTGAGGAAGTGGCTTACCTAATATATTCTAAGATAAACATATTACATCTTGACATGCAACAAAGAGGTTGTGTGAAGTTTTTTATTTCTTATTTTAAAATTGAAAATAATATATAAAGAATCTATTTCCAGCTAAGCAAGATGAAAATTACTGAAAAGCACCTGGATTTTTCTCTTACCTAGGACCCAAAAATCACAGTTCGTTTGTTCCTCCCTGAATATATATTTATTATTGCCACATGTAGGTGGAATATTATGCCAAGAATTCTATAGTTGCAGAGAAGATACAATAACTTCTTAAAAGTGAATATACTTCCAGGATATTTTTAGCATGTTACATACCCTTAACTTCACAGAAGAAAATTTATACAGGTAGTCTAGAACTCTGAGCTGCTAAAATACAAAACTAATAGGGTAGTGGGCTGTAGCAGAATATTATTTAGGATCTCCAGTAAACAGCTTAGACATTCCATTAATTCACTTAGTTACATTAAAAGGTATAAAAATATTTATGTAAGGAAGGTTTTTAATTTTTCAGTAAGTTCTTTTTAATTTTTAAAATTTAAAAATGGCAGATATGCATAAGAAAGAGAGAAATTTTATTAGCATATAATGGACAATCCTCATGGTCCAGAATAGTCTGGGCATGTAATACAAAGTTCTGTCTTAATAATTACAGGAATTATAGCTCCTAACATCAACATAGACTTTGAGTTTTATCCTGACTGACCTTCTGCAAAGAAGAATCTAATCTCCAAATTTCTCCATTTACTATCTAGTGTCTATCTGCTATTTCTGCTAGACCATTCAAAAAAGTGATTTTTTTATATGGCTCTGTGTTTTCTTTTTATTCACATGGTATGATTTGCTCATAAGACACAAACAGGTGATGCAAATTCAAGGCTCTAAATTTAGCCTTTCAGTTATATAACCTTGACAGAATTTCATTTGGAGGAGTAAAAAAATAAAACAATCTTTTCCATTGCAAGTAGTGATGTATTATCAGCAAGTCAATAATCTATAGCAGTCATTAGCATAACAATCTATTAGTTAGTAAATTTATTTTGAAGTATGTATAACATGAAAATAAGTCATACTGTATACATCCCTCATAAATCCTTGCTCAGAACACATATTCCATAGTACTTAACTGTGCTGCCTGCTATAAAATATGTGTGCCTTGCTGTTCCTGATAGATATATCTTAAACCTGCTAGACATAGAGAGAAAAAAACTATTTCGTGCATCCAAAGATACCCTGTGACTATTTCAGGCTTTCTACAGCCTGTAAGATTTTAACATATTTCCCCATGCCCTGCCAAGCTCCACAAAGCCCTGAGCTGTCATCAGCAGCCACTGGCCCACATTCCTGCTGCCACTGGCCTCTGAACCTGGTTCAGGTACATCTGGATCATATGGCAGAAGTCGGGGTGGGCACCTGGAGCTCATGTGTAGTTCCTTCAAGAGTACCTACAGAAATTCAGCATGTCTTTAAATGGGCAATACCTTGCTTTTACCCAAATACTTAAAAATAACTAATATAAAATGTAACAAGCATTTTTCTATCAAATCCACATCAAATAAAAGATATAAATGTGTATAAAGGATATAAGTGTAGGAATGAAAGCAGAACTATACCTAAAATATTAACTTCTGAGTTACCTGAAAACCACCTTCCTGTTCCTCATTCAGCTACCTTGCTGTGTTCCTTGTTTCTCCTCCTTTCTTCTGAAAATGTGGTAAAATGTTTCAAGCTTTATATCACCTGTAGCTGCTACAAAGCCTGTCAGAAAGCTCAGCCCTAGGAAAAAAAAGCATCTCCTGGAGCACCACTATTAGAGAACACCTCCAGTAATACTGGTATCCTTCAACAGCCTCATAGTGAAGAATGTAGCAGAGTTCCTGTGGTAAATATTCCCTTCAAGATTATTTTCTTTTGAGACCATCCTTGCAGGCTTTGTCTTTCATCTGCAATTCTTTTTCAGCCTCATGCTTATTCAAAGAGAGTTCAGTCAATCTTTTAGTTAAACAAAGACTGTTTCCTATCCTTAGGAAAGAGTATTGAGGACTGAAGTAGAAGAAAATTTCACTGTACCTTCCCGCAGCTTCAAGAAGCCTGAAGGAGATTATGCTGAGGAGTGAATAGCCCTATTTTTGACAGTTAGACAAAGAAAAGAAAGCTAAGCTGGAAGGATCAATGAGAAAGCCTAAAACATAATTGATTTGCATGCCATGTAATATTTGAGAGTCATTTGGTTTAGAAGGAGGGTACACAAGTTCTGAGTTAACAGAAATATACAGTTCTAATATACAGGAATATCTGGAATAATTGTAACTCAATAGCTGACAGTGTTGCACTAGAAAGGCTAACTACAAATGAAGATACAGAAGGAAATTCTGACGTTAACATGGATTGCTTGTCAAGCAAGAGCTATAGTGCTAGGCCATATGGTGCTGTTCTATAGGGTGGTGACTGGTTGGGAGCTGCTGATGGTGTTTTAGGTGTTACCAAACAGCATCCAGGCCTACTGTTCTGTGGCACCCCCAACTCCACAGCCACAAATAGCTGAGGGTGGGAAAGAGTCTGGGAGGGGACACTGCTGGGACAAGTGACTGAACTGAACACAGAAACCAGCATCACACCATGTATCATAATGTTCAACAATAACTGTGAAGGAGTTATTCCAAAGGAGCCACTGCTCACAGCATAGCTGGGCATCCTTCTGCTGGTGATGAGGGAGTACATTAGCATAACTTGGAGTTTGATTTGGGGTTTTCTTCCACCTTTTTTCTTTTTTTTTTTTTTTTTTTATTTTCTCCACACTCTCTCTGCCTTCTTCACTCACAAGGTTTTCTTGAAGATCTTCAAATTCTCTCCCTTAAATTGTGGTGGGGTGGCTGCTTGGTGCTTAGTTGCTGGCTGAGGTCAAACCACCACTCCAGCAAAGCTCTGGAGTTTACTAGAATGGCTGGAACAGTATATAAAATGAAATGAGAAAATAGTACCGTGAAGCATATCTAGCAAGAGAAATGATAGAAGGCAGAGATAGAGAGAGCAGGAGGGTGGGGGAGACATTGTGTGAAGCATGTCTAAAGGGATGAGAAGCAGAGCAATGGGTAGTGCAAAACACCAAGAACAGGGTTTGGCAGCATGAGACACAACACAATCAGAATCAGGTAAGATCAATGCACCTACTTGGCTTAAATGAAGCCTTACCCCTGCCAAGGCTTCAAAGATCTTGAAGAGTGAGTGTCAATTATTACAGGAGAGAAAAAAAAAACAAGCTGACATAGCAGCTGCTTCCTCTAAAGAAAACACAGTAAAATATTATTAGTCTAGTTTTACATTAAGAATTAAGTACTGTGCTTACATACCATTTTTGAGCTTTTTTATTTCTATTAAATAAAAATGTGCTTGTTAGCAATTTTATTTACTTTTCATAGCTGCATAATATACTTCACTGTATAAAGCATTTTCACTGCAAATTGCATCAATCTTTGTATCAAAAAATATGCAGGACTCAAGCACCTAAATGAAATAATTCTGTGTAGTTCTTTAAAGATTAAGAGAAGATGATACAGTAATTAATTTATTTTTTTTATTTTTGTGACTGATCTCCAACCTTTTCCATTTTGGTATACTTTATAGAAAAGTTACCATTCTAGCAACATCTTCACCCTTCCTTGTCAATATGCTAAGTTGCAAGAGCCAGTCAGCTTAATGCATTTCACATTATGGCTTAAGTGGGGTGCTTTTTACAACAATGGCATGACCATACAAAGAAACTGTATTTTCTTATACAATCATAAAATTAAGAAATCTCTCAATACAGTAAAAGAATCACTGCCATTCTTAGATTAAAAAAATCCCCACAATAAAGCAGCAAAAATAGGAAAACCTTATGAAAAAAATATCAGAAAAATTTCTCCTAGGATTGTTGAAAGACACATAGACTCAGAAGGTTTGGTAAGGGAACATTCAAGAATCTCTTTAAAAGTGTCTATTTATGTGGATGGCTATAGGTCATGCTATTTGAAATGACCAAAATGCACAACAAAAAGGCAGAAAACTTTAAAATCTAATCCAAACATAAGTGGCACCTTAATATAGAAGACCAAAGTACCTTTTTGTTTTGGCCAGGATGAACAGACATCATCCTGAATTAAATAACATCTTTAGAAAGTAACAAGGATTTTTCTTACCAAGCTCTTCAAAAAGAGAAAACTCGATGTATGTTATTTGACCACAAAGTCATTCAGTTCAAGATTTGTTCAGAATTTAGGCAAAAAAGCATGGCAAAATCAACAGAAAACCATGCCTCTTTATTTGCTGTAACTAACAAAATAAGCAATTTTAACTTTACTTGCTGTAACTAACAAAATAAGCAATTCCCTCAGTCACTTTCTAGTGCCTGAGAGAATTGCTTATTTTGTTTATTTCAGTCCTGGAAACTGTGGTGTAGTTATGCAAAAAGAAAAAAAAAGAAATCTTTGTATCTATCTAGCAAAGCTCTTCTGGAAAACCTACACCTGCCAAGACCATATGACTGCTAGAGAAAAATCCTATTTAGAATTCTGAGTGTCATTCTGTCACACATGTTAATCTTTCTCAAATTTATATTGACATAAATGAATTAAAGAAACTTGGCTTGATTTACCATACCAAAGGCTGAGATGAAATGGAAGCATTCCCTGCAAATAAATCAGAATGCAAATACTGGTGAGAAAGAGATAATTCAGCTAAACGAAGAGGCTGGCAGAAGAACAAGGGCTGAAAAAAATCAAGCTGGTGACTAGAAGAAAGCTCCCAATCATTTATAGTGTGAAGGTCTGAAACAGCTTCTCAAGAGGCACAGTGGAACACAAGCCAAACAGTGCTGACATGCTTGGCCATTTATTGAATGACAGTATATGAACCCTCTGCAGTATGTCTGTGTGCTTCACAGGACAGGTCCATTTTGCTCCCTGCTCATACAGGTTGAATTAAATCTTTGTCTGAGAATGTCCAGGTTTTCTCTTGTCTGAAGTACTGATGTTGGCTGAGATAGAAGTAATTTTCTTTATAGCACCTACTATCGTGCTACTCTTTGGACTTGTTTTGATAACACAGGGATGTTTTAGCCATTGCTGAGCAGTATTTACACAGTGCCAAGGTCTTTTCTGCTTCAGATACTCTGCCAGTTAGCACACTGGAGTAACAAGGAGAAGAGCACAGCCAGGACAGCTAACTCCAACTGACCAAAGGGGGAGGCTCACTACATATGGCATCATGCTCAGCACATAAAGCTGAAGGAAGGAAGAAGGGTGGGATGTTTGGAGTACTGGCAGTCAGTCATTTTCCCAAGTCACTGTCATACATGGTGAAGCACTGCTTGCCTGGAGGAGGCCAAACACCTGCCTGCTATTGGGAAGTACTAGATGAATACCGTATTTAGATGAGTTTGCAAGCACATCTCTCTCTCTCATTTTTTATTTTTTTTTTCCTCCCTTTGAGGATGTTTATCAATCCACTTTACCCCTTCAATTCTTTCCCCCATCGTACTGGTCAGGTGAAATACCTACCCCCCGCATCCCCCGGAAATTACCAGGCTAGCCCAGATCTGCAAGACCTTGGGGGGAAGTGTATCAGGAGCAAGGCAAAGGTTCCAAAAGAGGCTCCAACCCCCAATGTGGTCCAAGATGTTTATTCCATGGTAGGAAGAGGGAAGGAGAGAGAACAAAGACGGGACAGAGCTTTATCTAGGTTCAGTACAGGAAGGACTACTTGGGTCCTAGCCAACTGGGTCAGAAGAGGAAGGAAGGGTCAAACTAACATGGTCACAGCTACAGGAGTCTCTGGGGAGGGAAAAACCATTCCCCAGAGCAATACCACAGTCAGGGAAATGAAAGTGGCTATGTATTGCTTAGTTGCTTGCAGTAGTTAACTCAGAGCCTCTGCTCACTGGCTGAGACTGTTATATTCCCAAGTACTGTACTGTAGGGCTAGCTTGGAAAGGAAAGGATACAAAACAAAAAATAAAATACAACAAAAAAAACAGCTAAGTATGCCTTCCACAAACCAATCAACAATGCTTTAGCATGCATTACCATTATGATAAAATATTTGAGATTTAGTATTGCAACAACTTCTCATTGTCCTGCCACTGCACAGCTTCGCATTCCACTCAATTAAAATGCCTATATTTACTGTGTAGAATGATTCCCCAGGCTACTTTCATCATCAAGGAAACTACCAGAAACCATAGGGAATCCAGAAATAGATCCTCATTTCTGAAGAGAAACCTCCAAAGAGACCCAGCAAGCTTAATAAATAGCAGCACCCACCCTCTCCCCATGTAGAAATTTTGTCAGGGAAAATGCCTAGAAAAGGCCAAGGTGTTCGTGCCTCATGCAAAACCCATGTGGGCATTCTCCTTCCAGCCTGCAGATCTCTCTCTAGCTGACCTATCACATGTAGACTACTTAATAAGATAGAACTGGTTTTAGATCACAATACCAAAAAGAAAAGGGAAACATAATTATTAATTGATATTACAAACCTTGTACAGAAAGCAATATCCTAAACTACCTATTTCCAGTGTTTTATTCTGCACTACTTCTGACCACAACTTGAAAAATGGTTCTGTTTATTTTATCACATCAGCCTGGTATTACTTTTTGCTCATAGCCATTCAGATATGTTTGGCATTTAACATATGCTATTTTGGGAAAGATTCTAATCTGTTAAATAAGTTTTAGGCTTATCTGAAAAGGCATTTTTCTTGCATACAGCTATCTGCAGATAGTGTGATGGAAGATTAAAAAAAAAGTCAATCTCTCTCCCTTCCCCTACAAGCAGTTCCCCCTCTACTAATCCTGGTTGTTACAAGCATGGATGTCAGAGACCTGGCATACAGATTTTTAAACCAAATTGACAATTTCCTTGTAGTGCTTTCAGGTAGTTATATTTTAAATTTATGTGAGAATACTGATATATGAGCAACTGAACTGTAAATTACAGTTCCAAGAACTTTTTTTGTTTTAGTAGAGGAAAGCTCTTCCTTTGAAGGAGAAAGGAAAAAAGAAGTGAAAGAAAAAAGCCTGGGGATATTGTGACCATCTTCAGCAGCAGGAAGCCCCAATACTTTTAGCAATTAAGCTTGTCAGAATTCTTTCTCACAAACTCCTGCTGCTCTAGCAACAGCAAGTGCCAGCAGGCAGCTGTGTTCCCAGAGACTGTGAATAATTCCAGCAAAAGACAACTTGGTAGTTCCTTGTGGAAGATGAAGAAAGCCAGACAGATGAACTCCCTAATAAACTTCCTCTGTGAATTAAGAGCTCCAGAGAGTTTAAGCTTTTATGCTTTTATTTGCATAATGACCAGCATAAGTTCTCATGTCACAAAAGGAAATGGACTTTCCTGCCTGAGGGCACCACACTACATCAATCACTCCATCACTTAAGCAGCACAGCCTGATAAAATCATCATTACTTTATAAAATAGATGCCTTGTAAGGAGTATGGGAGAATTCAGCATTAAGAGCAGGGCGACTCACTATAGGTCAGGAAGAGATTTGCTAAGATGTGAATCAAACTAGTGAGGTTCTTTACTAATTAGATATTAAAACACTAAAATTCTACCTCAGCTCTATTTATCCAGCAACTTCTTTAACTCTCCCAAAGCACAACCAGCTTAAGAGAAACATCTCCAACGAAACTAAGAACATGGGCACAGAAATGATTGTGGCCAGTATATTAGAATCATAGAATTGTTTGGCTGGAAGGAACCCTAAAGACCATTTAGTTATAACCCCCTGCCATGTCAAGGTACTACTTCCAGTAGATCAGGTTGCTCAGGGTCCCATCCAACTTAGTCTCGAACTCTTCCAGGGATGATATGTCCACAACTTCCATGAGTGACCTGTTTCAGTGCCCCACCACCCTCACTGCAAAGATTTTTTTCTGATATTGAGTCTAAACCTACTCTCATTTTAAAGCCATTTCATCTTTTTCTGTCGCCATATGTCCTTATAAAAATTACATCTTCAGCTTTCTTGTAGGCTCCTTTAGGTACTGGAATGCTGCTGTAAGGTTTCCTCAGAGCCTTCTCTTCTCCAGGCTGAGAAACCCCAGCTCTTTCAGCCTGTCTTCATAAGAGAAGTGCTCCAGCCCTCTGGTCATATTAATGACCCTTCTCCAGACTCAGCCCAACAGATTCATGTCCTTCCTGTGTTGGGGGCCCCAGACATGGGCACAATACTTCAGGTGGGATCTCACTAGAGCAGAGTAGAGAAACAGAAGAATCTAATTTGGTCTGCTTCTTTTGATGCAGCTCAGGATAAAATTGTCCTTCTGGGCTGGAAAGTATTAACCTAAAAATAAAACTACTGCCAGTAGCCATACTTTGAATTTTCGAGGTTTTGATTTGGTTTATTTGATTGGTTTGTGGTTGCTTTTTCTTCTTTTTAAATTTGAATTGTGATTTTTTGTGTTCACCAAGAAGCCAGAACACACCTGTGTAATTCAGTCCTATATGTACAAGCCCTAAGATATAGCCTAATAATTCTAATTCCCAAATCAAAATTCAGTGCTTCATTTGGTGTGAGGGATGAAGCAAGATCTGTGCATGGACCTCAGCTGATGCAAAAGGAGTCTTCTCGCATACTTATTTTTGCAAAATTAAGCCTTCAGGGTCCTGATATACTTAATCTCTATTCTTTAGATATACTGAAATTTCTGTGCTGATTTTTACTTTGTAATCAGAAATATATCATGGTAAATTCACTACAGTATATAACTTCAGTATAGTCCATTCTCAACAGAGCTCTATAGTCAAGTATAATACACTACTCAGATTACTATTTTTAACATTGATGCCACTTGTGGGAGGGGGCTTGGGAGATAGTCCCCCTGAGTTGCCGTGGGAGGTAACCGGTGTGTAACTTCCCACCTCCCCTGTTGTCAATCTTCTGTTGTACCTTCCCCTCATTCCTGTCCATCATTATGTAAGCCATCCCCTGGTTCTGGAAAGTTCTTTGTTCTTCGTGTCCCCATTGGTTCCTTCCCTGTAACCACTCCTTCCCCTTGTCCCCATTGGTTGTCACCCCGTCACTCATCCTCCATTCTGCCCCTGAAACCTTCCCTCATTGGTTGTTCCCTACCCTGACCCTCCTTCCCGGTCCCTGTTATATTCCTTACCCCGCCCTCAGCTCGTGGCTCCAGGGCTCTCAGCGCGAGCTCCCTTCCTGAGAGGTTGTGTCCCTTCGCTCCCTGCTGCACTTTTCCTTACGATAACCCTCGAGGAAATAAAGCTACCTGAGCGCCATCCCGCCATCGGTGGAAGCCTGGTTATTGCTATCCGGCTCCTGAGGACCTGACCCTGTGGCAATACCAGCAGTCACAGGACCCAGGCGCCTCAGCCACTGATTCATTACTTCACAGTAATAATAGCATGAAGCACTATCTGATTCCAAAGGATGGTGGAAAACAGGAAGATATAGTAGATACATGGCACTATTTGGACATAGGGTGAACAATGCACCCAATGTATTGGTAAGGAAAATGGCTTTCAAATACTAATTTACAGATTTTAAAAAACTTACCATTACATTCATGAATTCTTTTAGGTTTCTTCTTGTGTTACTGTTAATAAAATAATTTTCTGGGGAAATATGATGATTCAGTGAGATCTGGAAACATGGGGAGAAGCAGTACTGAAAGTATATACTGCAGGAACATTCTGCCAAAATTATAAGTTAAGTTGCATTCAAGGCTTATCATTCTTTTGTTAATAAAAGCCTATCCAGTAGTCATCCTCAGGTAGGAGTGTAGCTGCTTCAATTTGCTGTACCCATACCTGACATATATGAACAAAACCTGGGTGTAATTTTCTCCTCCCAAGGTTTCTAAGTTCTCCTAAACAGGCAGGAAACATAGAAAAGAAAAAAAAAATCTCAACTACTGAAAGCATTACATATTCTGAGAAAGTGTTCCTTTCTGGGATAGGAGGAGTTTCTGGCCAGAGCAGATTCCCCCTGGTATTTCATCTTTAGTGGGTGATGAAACCAGGAGTTTCCACAGAGCATTCAGGCCCATTTTGAGGGGTAGAGAAAAGAGGACAAAACCAAGACTGAAGCCCTACTAGGTCCAGACTCACAGGATGAAACTGTCACCAAACTTTCAGAGTTTCAGAAAAGATAACAGAATGCCTGGATTCTGATCTGAGTCTAAAGTGTATCACAACTATGAACTGTAAATGAGAGATAAGAGATAAACTCAGACAGCTTTGCACTTATTTTCATTTTTCACCCAAAAGAGTACATGTTACTATAATTTGCAAGTGCAGGTGGTCACCAAACTAAAGTCCCAAATTTTTTTTGTTGAGACAACAGTTCTAACACATAAGCTTGTAATATTCCAGGTTTCTGATGGTAGACAGGGGGAAAAGCCCTGAGATTGTCTTTATGTTCTGTGTATACTGGCACCAGAGAGGACTGTGCTCCCTCACCTCTTCATTCCTCTGGCTCCTTTAATTCTTTTTTCCGTACTTAGATTTTGACAGAATTAAAGAGATGCAGTATAGTGGATTCTCACAACAAGCATCATGGCTACCTGTCTTATAGCTATCATCCTTCGTCATGCTACATTATCCTGCATCTGATAAGTGTATAAGTTTAATGTTTCAGTTTAAGTAATATGATTTTCAACATACTACTTAACTGTGTGACTAAAATAATTTTATATTTTCTCCCAGAGAGGTGAAAGATGCATTGCTTTCTTTTCTTTTAAATCATTAACTTTAAATCAAGTGATATGGCTGTTTGACTTTGGAGGGTGAGGATGTTAATCACTCCCACTGCCATTGAGATCAACTGTCCTAAGCTTCTCTTTGCATCAAGAAGTCAGAGAAAATTTCATTTTATTTCTCATTAATCATGTTAGCAAAAACCTGTGAATAGCTATCTTAAATATCCTTGAGGTGGAGGGGGTGAACAAGTGTACTACAGACGTGTAGGAGCATAAACATGGGAGGTAACCATGAAACACTGCAACCCAAGTGGTCCTTCAGACAGTAGAGAGAGTGTAAAGGCAGTGGCCAAACAAAACAACTCACTTACCTGTAATAAGACTAGGTATTCCTTTAAGGATAGGAAAAGAGCTTGCAGTCCTTTCAAGATGGAGGTTGTTTTAAATATTTTACTTTTCCTGGTCAAGAATACTTTCAATCAAAACTCAAAAAAGGGGAAAATTATCATTATTTTAAAGGAATTTAATGGTAATTTGTCTTGATGATTACAATTCTATTATCCTGCAAAGCAAATTACAATCAAGAGCCTAAATTCAGAAAGCATACCAAATCCTTAATAGAACTATGATAGATGTAGCGAAGAAATTAAGGTAATTTTTTTGTGTTTCACTAAACATACCAAGTTTACTAGGTTTAAATTTTCACACACTATTTAAATTGTGACAGTATTATGAAGGATGGAATACATTGTGATTTCATCTTATGCCCAAATGCTAGATTATTTCAGTAAATTCCTCTGCCATCTGTAATCCACATTGAAATTTATCAACAACTGAAATTTTTCAGACAACTGAAACTGTATTATCTAAGATAAACATAGAATAAAATTACTAATGCTCAGCAAGTGGTTGAGTTCCTTGGAATAGTGAGACAGCTTGTCTGAGAAATTCTGAATAAGTCATCATTGCCATGATGACTAGATAGCAGCCCTTAAGAAAGTGCCTTGAATTTCCTGCACTATACATAAATATAGTACATTTTTTTCTTTTCCCCCCTCATTTCTTACTTTATTCCCCATTTCTTACAGCTCCTCATTTTAGCAGATTTTCTTCCATAGAAGGTGTGAGAAAACTAATTATAAGCTCATAAACACATAAAAATGACATGAACTTCTATACATTTCTTCTCAATAGTTGCAAAAAGCCACAGACCAAGGAATTGCATCAATTTAATTCCCTTAAATCAATATAAGTGAATTATATTGATTTAGTTTAATTCTCTAACAAGCTAAATGAATGCACTCTAATTCAGAATAACCAGAGTTGTACCTATTCAACAAAGTCAATTTAGAAGGAAATTTACTAAAATTCAATTCAGTTTGTTTATGTGTGTAAAAAATGCCTATATGGGAAAGCATATGCTGGATAGCCTTAGGAAATAGCATCATATATTTCCTTTCCAACATGGAATGCAGCACCCATTCTAGAAGTTTAAAAGTTCAAATAGGACATTCTACTAGTAAGTAATAATTTTTCAGTCATTTCTTACAATATTATTGCAACTCATAAAATGTATATGTGTGAGGAGCTATCTTCTGGTGCATTAAAAAAAGAAACAAGTGTTTTTGGCCATGAAATATAGATTGTCAATATCAGTAAGGTCGGAATACAAAGTACAAAAATAATGCATGAAAGCATGAATAAATGTGTAGGAAAAATTAAGTAGAATCTGTAGAATCATAGAACTGTAGAATGTCGCTATAGGACACGCAAAAGCACAACGCGAGCCACTGCTATTGCAAGGTAAAGAAGACCACGTTTATTCTCTGACTCCAACTTTTATACTTTTCCAAAGGTGGTAGCGGATTGGCCCCACACTGGGCCACCTCTCCAAAGACATTGGACATACCACCAATACATCAACTCTCTCCACCCCTATGAAGGAATGCAAAACAATATGTTCTTCACAGAAATTGTGTGGGAAAGTTCTCCAACAGAATGTAAACTCAGAAGGCTTTAGAAAATCTCAAGAATCAGGGCGACAGTAGAATATGCTGATTTATAAGGGATCAACAAGAACCACTGAGTCCAACTCCAGAAGTATGAGAAATCAGGCCTTGGATCTTTTCTGTCTTCTTTTAATCTTACTGCCAAGCAACAGGTTTTGTTAAACTTATTCTAGCAAAAGTTAAAACCTGAATGCAGTACTGTTCAAGAAATTAATACATCCCTATCATCCAAATTATTGCTTGAATTTGCTTTAAGCTTTACACTCTTTTCCTCTGTTTCCTATGGAACAATTGCAGGGTGAGGTGCATTACTTCCAAATAATGGCAGCAGGATTCATCGTGATTTGGCTAAAGAGGAAATTCATATGTGTATTTCTATTATTTTGATAAAGTGACTCAGCAGGATTTCATTTTTTCCAACAATTATGAAAAGAAATTACGAATGTATACAACACTGGTCTGTCCTCTCCATGAAAATCCAAATGTTTTTCCATCCACAGAGTAAAGAAGTTTCACTAATTTTGCTATTTCCCAGCTCAGCGAAAAATAAAATAAAAATGTGCAAATTTCAAAGTGATTATATTTAAAATGCCCAAGATATACTTTCCTTAACCTTTTATTTTTCACTTTGGTCACTGGACAGTTCCAGTTTCCATCTGTAGAATTAGAAAAACATGTTGAGCACTTATTACCTTAAGAACTTTCCATACTTCAACGTACACTTTAGAAGTTTAGAAGGACCTAGTGTTTTGTGGTTTTCCTAATAGTGTTTTTCTGTTGTTTTCTAAGAAATATTCTCACTCAATCACCTTCATCTACTGAGGGAAAGACTAAGACATTCTGTCTTTCCAGAAAAGCTTTATTCAGAATTTGTGTTCAGATCTTCAGTGTTTAAATACAGATGAAATTGGTTTACTATAATGATAGAGAAAATAGAATTTGAACACAATGACAAAAATGCACATGCTTTCAGAATTATTTGGTCAATTTCAAAAGAAGAGGTTATTAATCTGCAGACTTCCAGCCTAATGCTGTGTTTCATGTATGTACGCAGACTCTGACTTTTCATTGACAAAATTTTTTTGCAGTTTCAAATTCTGTCAACACTTTATTGATGTCTAGGAATATGCATGCAGCTACACATTTCCAGCATCTTCTAAAAGTTCTGTGTGATTCAAATCAAAGATATAAATTGCAAGAGAAGTGAAGACATGTTTATAATTATTTAAAAGCCCTAAAAAATTTTCAGGGATGCTTGGCAAACCTTAAAGTAAAATTTGGCTATAAAAATAATTTAATAAACTTACATGCAAAAATATGCTTCTTAATGCTCACCAGTAAGTCATTAAATTCAGTGGTGCTGTTTGAATTCTAAATTTTAAAAGCCCCAAATCCCTATATTCACATCTATCCCTGTAGTACCCGACTTTCTTCCAAGAGAAAGGGCAATATTTTTTTGTCATAGAAACTGTCAGTGCATGACAGATCATATGCCAAATAGTAGTGGGACTTCTTTGAAATTACAACTTTGCTGAATACTTAGAACATGCTTAAGCATATGCGTACAATTGTGTTAGGTGTATTAAGCTTAAATAAAGCGTCCAAAAATGCAGAATTTATTTTGACACTTCTGTGATTAACAGTCTTAAATAGAAAGAAGTAATATTCAGATGCACCCCACACATTTTCACATATCAGAGAAGGTATTCCTCAATATAAACAATTTATAAAATGGTCTCTCAATATGTAATTGTTTTTATTTTATGAGTGGTTTGGATGATTTACCCTGGTTTTCTTGGGGGAGGGATATAATAGCTTTATTGAAATAAGTGCTCTTCTGTCAGGAATATATTTGTGTTTCTTTATTACTGCATGCAGAAAAAAAGCCCCTTGTAGTCCTGCTTGTAGTAAACATAACATAGATGATTACAAATACAGAATGGGTTGTACATGACTTGATGTCCCATCCTCCAAACTCTTACTTCTAAGACTAAAACAATTTTGAAAATATTGCAGATAAGACATACAGTGATGCGTTCAGTCACAAAGGCATGGGAGACTCTTGTGCTAAATTAAGGCAAAACAATGCCCAATTATCAATTAGAAAGTTTTATTTACGGCAGAAATGATTTAAACCTTAAACATTAAGGTTGTTTGAATGGCCCATGGTAGCAATGATTTAAACTTTCCTGAGCAGAAGAACAATTCCAACTTTTCTGACTTTAACTTTTCGTAACAGCACGTGGCAACAATTTCTGAAAAGCCCGTAGTAGTAGTGGTTTGCACTTTTAACCTTATGCCAGGCTGAACAATTCACCATAGAAGCAATATAGACTTTTAAGGAGAGGAAGAGAAGATGAATGACAGATAAGAAAATAGAGGAAAGGATCAGGATCATTAGGCAGGGTTCCAGAGACATCTCTGGTCCATTTCCTTTGGATGGTGAGTGAACACCCAGCCCCTCTCACTTGTGCTATTTATAGGCCAGTGCTTGCACATGCACAATTTGTTATTTTCAAACTTTTCAGAAGTGGACTGGGGGAGTGTTTTGTTTTCAATCCCACTCCCTCTGTCAGATATACAAGTGCAATGCTGTCTCAATCTTGGGTTTAGAGATAGTTGTTATCCAGGATAAGGAAGTTGATCTCAGAAAAGTGCTATTCTGCCTCTGAAAGACCCTCTTTTCTAACTGCACCTTATCTTGTTGTCATGGTAACATTCCTTTTCTTTTCTGACAAGTGTTTGAAATATTTACTCTTTCAGGTTTTAGTCTCTCAAGCAAACATTCCCAATTTTTTTGCAGGGGGAGAAATCTCCAAAGCACTTCAAAGCATAATTCCCTGAAGTAAGTATTGCTACCACATTTTATCTAATTTACCTATTTCCATTTTTAAACCATTTCTAGCTATCAGTAACTGACAAAAACCCCCACTTGCCTGTGGCAATTTGGCTGGAAAATGCACATTTATCACTCTTTTATCCAATTTGAGAATTACCTGATTTATTTTGGCATTAAGCTACTGTAACTTTCACAGGAAAAGCTGTGACCATGCACTTCTATTATGAATTTTTATTAGAGAAGTGCATACTATATTTGGGGACAAGAAAAAAAGGAAATTTTAATTTATAGCAAAAGAGACCAGAAATAAGAATAGTCACCTCACAAACAGGGACACACACAAAGCAAAACATTTTAATGCTTTCTTCACCTCAGTCTTCAACAATAATGATGGGCTGTCAATAGCCCTTGCAAAAAACAACTAAACAAATATCCACATCCACCCCCCAAAAAAAACAATGAAACAAAAATAATCTATTAAAACACAAGGGTATTATCAATTTACTCACATTTGATTTTTTTTGCAATTTATTTTCTGTGCTAAAATCAGTGAATGGAAGGGAATAAAATACAGCATGGATTTTTTTAATGGTTTCTGCTACTTAAGTGATGCTAAGCATGATTTGTTTAAAAGTTTACTACAAGACTATCCTTTCTTCCACCTGCTGTATTTGGGGGTGTTTGGGTGGTTTTTTTTTCTTTTAATTTTTGTTTGTTTTGTTTTGTTTTTGTTTTTCTTTGTTTTCTTGGATTTCCTTTGGTGTTTTTTTTACATTTCTGAAAAGGATGTTTCTTCTTAAAAAGTAACCATGCTTTGCAAGAAATACATTGTATGTAATATGTTTTGCTCAGCTCCAGCAGTGTGGAGAGCATTGTAGAGGATGACAGCATGTTTCAGATCACTCTGACTCCTTGAGATAAAGTGTAAATCTAGAAATTGTATGAGTTCCCACTTTGGACATCAGAATCCAGAAATGTCCACCGAAACCTGGCAACCATAAATGCACATAACTATTTGACATCCTTTCATAAATGCATGGCTTTGCATGTTCAGACATTTTTTGTCATTACACTGATTTTACCACTATCTGAAAAAGTGTTATTTTCTTTTTTATGTTCTCTCCATTCAGCAAGTATCAGAGGAACCAACTTAAGGCAAAGATGGACAATATAAGAAGATATTTATCATGAAACTGTAAACAAACTTTTCCATTCAGAATTTGTTCAATTTAGTTTAAAAGTAGATGCAAGATATCACCTTAGGATTTTGTAAAGAGTCTTTATGCAATTATTTGCTCTCTAGTCTGCAAGAAATTTCCAGCTGAAGAATAATACCGTGATGGTAGGATTCTGACTAACTGTTACACAGGGTTACTCAGTGTTACACTGTGGCAATGCTTCCTTTATGACCTCCCCAGTTTTTGCTGAGTGCAAGCCACTGCGGAGGGATCTGGACGGGCTGGATCAGTGGGTCAAGACCAGAGGTATGAGGTTCCACAAGGCCAAGTGCCAAGTGTAAGCTGTAGCCTGTACTTTGGCTACAACAACTCCATGCAGTGCTACAGACCGGGGACAGAGTGGCTGGAAAGTGGCCCTGTGGAAAAGGACCTGGAAATGCTGTTCAACAGCCAGCTGAACATGAGCTAGCCAGACCAGATGCCAACAGAATGGCATCCTGACCTGTATCACCAATAGTGTGTCCAGCAGGACCAGGGCAGTCCCTCTGTACTCAGCACTTATGAGGCCACATCTCAAATCCTGTATTCAGTTCTGAGTCCCTCAATTCAAGATGCACTTGGGAGCAGAAAGAGGGCATGTGACAAAGGGATGCTTTTTGGGGTCTGTAATAGAGGACAACCACAGGAAAATCTGCCAATGTGAAGAGTTTTTGGGAGAGGTTGTTCAGGTGTTGGGGGTGTTTTGAGAGATGTTTGTAATGGGTTTTTTTTATGCATACTGCATCATCTCATAGAATTCTATATAAAAGAAGAAAAGCTCTGTAACATTGATAATAACAATAACAATAACAACAATAACAATAACAATAATAATAATAATAATCTGTTTTAAAAAGTATTTAAAGTTTAACTATCTTCTTTTAGGTTAAAAATCAAAAAGTTTCAAACTCAAACAAGAAGCTATTACGAAGGAATCTTGGAGTATGACAGAGGATAATTTTTTCAAAAAGTCTGCTGGCAAACTAGAACAAAATCATAATGAAAAGAATAGCTAAAGGGCTGAAGAACATGCTTTATAGTCTTTCAGGAGCGCTATTTAATAAATCAGAAAAACTAAAAAAAATAATTTGTTTATAAGTGGGAAACGTCTCCAAGGGAAAAGACGTTTGATTGCAGAGAGTTGGTACAAAAAAGTCTATTAAACCCAACAGCTGAAAAGTGAAATTAAACAAACCCATCTATTCAACAATGCAAAACAGATATTTTGATATTTAGGAGCATCAGGGATACTTGAACATTGGATAATGATTTTTCTAGCACAGAGAATCAGCAGATAATTTTTAGTAATAGTAAGATTTCCGAGGCATCTGTCTAGTAAATCCACAAATGAAAAAAGAAATTTACATCTGGCACTGTGATCTGTAGCTCTACTGTTGTGTAGTTTTGTACTTCACAGTAATGACATCCGGAGAACCACCTCACAGAACATTTGGAAGCAGCATAGCTGTTATGTATGATAATGTATTTGGTTAACAATAGGTTACATAGCACTATATAAACACAGCTCAGTCAGCACTGCCCTCGTCCTTCCACCATCTAGTGATACACCTTCTTAGTGCCCTCCCTCTGATGGGAATTTCCTTTGGATAATGAACATGCAGAAGCAACATTTTTATTCCTTGGACAGTGGCTTTAAACAGAATACCAGGGGAAATTTGATGTTACCTTTTTCTTTATATCAAAGAGGATAAATAGGATTCACACTTTTAAATAAAAGTGCTCATTTGTTTTGGGTTTACCTGACAAGGTGTCAGCAGCAGCACTGGAAGGTCTGCAGTCTCTGTGTGGGACGCCCAATCACAGGTGATCCCAGCAGCTCCAGCATCTGCAGTGCAGGGCATGGTTGTGCCCCTCAGTCACAGGCAGGTACCTAGCCCCAGACTGGAATTATGGATAGAAAAAGCTAAAGCAATATGTAGCAATGAGCATAAAATTCAGGATGCATCCTGCTAGTATGCTATGCATATGAAAAAGTGAGATACCTAAAGTTATCCCTAAATTAAGAATACTTCACCATTCCTTGCTGGGCAGCCTTCGGTTGGCAATGCTGCCCATCAAAATGGTTGTAAGGACATTCACCAGATAAGAGAGGATGTCTGACCTCTAAAGTCTTGGTCATACCCTTTCCATAGCTTTCTGCAGTGCCCCTACAGTAGGTTTGTTATTAGACTAAAGGAAGGAACTATTTTGACATATATCTTCATTTTCCTGTTCTGTGCAGCTAATAGATCTTATTGTACATTAAACTTAGACAGTCATAGCAGATGCATAACAGCAAAAAAACCCATAAACTTTTTGTGACATCAACGGAACAAGTGCACTGCTGTCCTAATAAGATTTGACTGGCAGGGTCTGAGATGTGCTTAGATATTGTAATGAAAGTTTGATGTTCACATGGAATTACTAAAAAGGAATTTAAAAGAGAATCTAGAGAAACAAAGCATTACAATATGTTGTTAAATATCAGTGGGATGAAATTATAGCAATCAATGTGTTTGGGAACTCATCATTTACTAGCAATAAAAACATAACATTATCAAATTGTCTTCACAGAATGCTAAGTGAAAAGGAGAATATGAACTGCAAGGAGATCTAAAGATAAGCAGAGCCATTTGCAGTACAGGTAGACTCACCTCAGCTCCAACTGACCCCGCTAAAACATAGCTGCCCTGGCTCCAGAACAGACTCCACAAACCATGGCTGACAAATACATAGCTTTGAATCCCAGACATCCCATGGACACATTTAAAAGCAGAAAGATGGATGGGATTCAAGAGAAAGTCAACTGGCTGATCCACATGGGTGAAAATACCTACGTATAAATAATCTCCCTTCATAAGGTCTTTCACCACTTGCTAGGCTATTTAAATGAAAACAGTAGACTGAATTAAAACATTCTCTTCCTTGTACTTTTCAAATAACATTCCATATAATCAGAGAATAACCTGTGGAAAGACTTATCATCTATTACTTATGTTAGGAAAGAGGAACTCAAACCCTTTATAACTAACTTCATCTGAGTCAATGAATTTAGGCAGTTTGTTTTTCCTTTTCTTCTGTACCATGCCATGGTCTTCACAGCAACATTTTATAAAGTAATATAGTAGTTATAGACACTCGCCTTCAGATAACTTGGTTCAAACACAGTAAAATGTCTGTTACTAATTTTGCAATGGCTGTATTTAGTCCCTGCAGTTGGTGGAGGTAGTGAAATTAATATTGATTTCATACTTCTTACACAGATAGCTCCAGGAAAACATCACAAGCATGCAAATTAATGCAAATTAATTTTCTGATCCTAAATTTATTATTTTTTTAAATTTATAATTTTTTATATTTTTTTAAATTTATAATTTTTTAAAATTGAAATCACTGGGACCTGGGAGTTCACTGGGAGAATTAACCTGCAAGGGAAGGAGGATAGATCAATTGCTAGACTAGCCACCAGCGGGATGCCACCAAGATCTGGTTCCTACAGCTTCTATATAGCTCTACTATGGTGTTCCAGCAGGTTTTCCAGAAGGTATTAACACACTGTACTCCCAATGATTAATAATTTTTATCTGTCTCAGAAACAATTTTTTGGAAAGTAAGGTGGAAATTTGATTTATTTTCTGTCTAAAAAAGACTATTTTGGATTTTTGCCTGTTGGAATTTTATATATTATTCTTAAAAAATGCACTAATAGTAAAAGGAGGAGATTGAATAATACATGTGTTTCTATTACTCATTTCATACATCATTAAATACCGACATATATTACCAAAAGCCAAGCTGTATTGCATTTGAAATATAAACTATTAGTTTAGGAGGAATAAGCCTAATTATTTACCAAGGATGGAATTATGAGAACAAAATTTCCATTACAGATTCATACTAAAGTGTCAAGAAGGGTTACCTTACACTCTCCCCCAACCCCAAAATGACAAGCAGTAAAAGGGTTTGTTTTTTTGGTTTTTTTTTTACAGCCTCAGAAACATAATTGTTTCAAGTGCAGCACTAAAGAGTTATGGTATTAGTATAAATGTACAGGTAAACCTCCATTATCTATTATTGCTACTCTTTCTAAACCAAATTAATTAAAAAAAAAAATACCTAAACCAAACATTCTGTGGAAAAAGAAGTTGGCATAATATGAACTTTTATTTCCCTTGAGTTTCCAGCATCAAAAATACAATATTTTTCCAGAATGAGTTCTGTTCAGTCCTGGTTTACACTGAAGGAGCTTTATCCCATTTCTTCACCATCATGCTCTCAACTAGAAAAGGCAGAGAGAACTGATTATCCCTCAGTATCATTTTCCACTTTGAAAGTGAGAAAGAAGAACACAATAAAAAGGAGATAACTGTGATACATTAATTGAAGGAAGATGGGAAATTGATATTTAGGGAGAAGAAAGAAACTATGAACAAAACCAACAGAGCAATAATGAGCTAGACATAAAAAAAAAATACAAACCTGAAAAACTAAAACCACCAACAAAAAAAAAAACAATTGAAAAATCAACAGACAGATATTACTATAATACAATACATTTTTATAATAGACTTTCACACTCACTCTCTGACAATCCACCTGTACTCATGGCAAGAATATATTTTTTTCCTCGAGTCAGTATTTTCCGGATACTGGAACACATTGGCAGTGTTAAGTAACAACGGAAAGAAATAGCTGCAGGAAAAATGGCATCCTTACACTGGGAATGAACCAAGCATATTCCAGGGAAGCATACTTAAACGCATAAGCCCAATAGAGGGCAAACCCACCTGGACCATCCAAACCCACTCATCAATTGGTATGTTTCATTATCCCATTCCCTCAGAAATTTGTTTTTTTTGGTTTGGTCAAATGTATCCTTTTATTCATCCTTTATATGGAATAAATATTTTTTCCCAAAACCCCCACTTGTGTAAAGCCAACAAATCAATTTTCCAAAACTCAAGAGCATGAAATTTTCTTGTATAAAATTCAAATATTTCTGTTTGAAAATAACAGCATGGTACCCCATGAAATTTCCAGTTTTCATGCTCTGTGTATATGATGAAATCTTTATAGATACTTTCAGCTATCCTGATGCATAAAAAGTTGAGGTATGGTAAAGGATTTGTACAAGTATTCTTAGAAAATATCTACACAGATATTCTTAGAAAATATCTACACATATACATGATGGACCAGGAAGGTGTTTTCTTTCTTTACCGAAGAATTTTATACTGGATATAAAATAGTATCTGATATCTCTTCATTGAAATATTATTTGTAAATTAATGGGGGAAAACAAAGAAAAAAGCAAACAAACAATCCCCCAAAAAGCAACAACAAAAAAACTGTCCCGCAACAAAACAAAAAACCCAAAGTACCACAACAAGACCAAGTAGCTCATATTTCCTCCTTTTAATATTGATGACCACCATGCACTCCAGCTCAGACAGTATTGTGTTGAACTAATTTTCAAAACATTAACTTTATAAATGATCTTGTTATCCAGCCTGGTAATTTAAAATTAATAGGCATATGTAAGGTTTCTGAAGAACTATATCATCAGATGTGTGAAGCCTTCCCACCTTACCAACCATTCTCTCTGTACTACTCTAAAAAAAAAACAAAAAAAAGAAAAAAAAAAGGAAAAAACTCCTGGCTTTATATCTGCAGCTTATAAGGTTTTTTTTTCCCCTGCATAAGAGCATTAAAGAAACCTAGTTATCTATGTATCCCAGGGAAAACCAACTTTCCACAAATGGTGGTTTATAAGATTACATAACAGTACTTGCTATAGGCTGTTTAATAGCTTTAAAACCCACTATGAAGCCTTTTGAATTTCACAGAGTTCCTTTATTTAAAGAGAGAAAATTTTTTTCCCCTTTGGAAAACACTGCATTATTTAGCAACATAAAACAAAACTTTTGGGTATCTTTGTTTACTATCTCCAAGACCTGGTGACTTGTGGAATTAGTGGTGCAAAATTGTGGGAGAGGGAAGGGAAGGGATTGGTTTTGCCTTTTCAAGTTAAATAAATTACATGTGAAGATGTACCTGAGATTCATGCAGAGAAATCTCATCCAAAAGTTTTTGAAAAAAATATCAATTAGGTCTCCCCTTTGTGGATTTTATAAAAATCATCCACTGTAATATTTGTCTACTACGTCCTGAAAATTAACAAGGTAGCATCACTATATATTTTAGAAATATTTCCTTTTGATTCTTTCTTTATAGAGTCATCAGAAGTTAGAGAAGTATAAGTACTGTTTTCTACTTAAGCAAAGAAAATAATCTATATCGATATCTGAAACTTTAAATCCCTGAGACTAACCTATAAGAACTTGAGGTTCTTGTTTTAATATCCCATGATATGGATCTGATTAGAGGCCAAATGTGTGAACACCCTTCCCTCTCTTTAACTTTATTACATTTTGCTGTTGTCACTTCTATACAATATGTATTCTTGAATGCAGTAATGATGAGGTTGAAAACAAGGACATACTTACTGTCTTGAAACACATTCAGCCACTAACACTGTGGGATGAAAATAAAACAGACTGCAAAATACTTAGACAAATTTCAAGGTTCAGATGAAAAAAAAAGGTTCATGACATAAAATGAAGGATTAATATGTAAAAATAAAAATAATCCATGATCTGTTACAGGATATGAAGAATGACTAAAGAAATTCAACCTGTATGCATTTGGAGAATATAGTTCAGTGGGTTTGCTTATCATATGACTATAAAAGCCAACATGAAATCTAATCTTTTCACCTCTGTCTAAGGAGAGATTTTGATTTCAGTATTTTGTTCATATAATAAACATGGCATTATGATATATATTATAATTTATGCAATGTATATGTAAGATATGTGTAAAGTGTAGCATTATATTTAAATCATTACATTCTGAATTTTGCAGACTATGGTAACATTTACAATTACTGATTGACAATTGTTACTAATTTTTCCATCAATTTTTCCATAATTTTTCTTTTCTCCTACTCTCTACACTTCTTCCCCTTTTTCACTTATCTCAGTTTGAGGATGTAAAGTTCTCTGGTAGACTGAAATAAGCATCAAGACCCATTGCTTCTTTTTTCTTAAACCGAGGGCATATGTGAATACACGCTTTTTTCCCAGCCTTTTTTTTTGTTGTTGTTCTAAAACAAGAATGTGACATTTTACACATATTTTATTGATTAGTGACTCCAAAGAAGTTAACTGTATATCATTCTCAGAAGTGATAAATTTGGAGTACCTTGTCTTGCACCATGTTTTTTTAAAATGCAATTTTAGTTAGACAAATATTATTTTTTATAAGTCATTCCATTAAACTTGAAGTTGCTGTAAGTTTTGGTTACTGCATAAATCCTCAAGCAAAATACATTTTAAAAAGTATACACTTAACTCCAGTCCTTATCCTGAACAAGATAGGGAGTTGGTAGAAAATAACAGATCTGTTTTAGACTTTATTTGCATTGTCTTCTAATGTCAAGATGACCCCTAAATTAGCTAACCATTTGACTGCAATATTGTGAGAAACTTTCCCATTTTTAAGTAATTTACAAGTAACCCATAGATATAATGCTTATAAATAAATCTTCTAGCTGAACATCATTGCCATTTGAGAAGGCTTGACTGTCCAAATGTAAGGTTTGGGAATATGAACCTCTGCCTAGAGCCATCCACCTACATGTCAGGAGCAAGCTCCTGTTCCAAGCAAAGAAGCCTGTCAGCAATCTTTCTGCTATTAAACATGGCATTTTAAAACTGGATCATGAGTCATCTGCAGCTTTATGAGAATTTTTAATATCTGTATTGTCAACTGATATGTTTTCCGTATTGCAGTAAACACCATTTTGAAAGGAAGCTACAGGCAGGGCAGAGAGCTTCTTCAGATTTTTCTTTTAATGATAAGCAGTTAGAATTAAAAGCTGTTGCCTTTATCATCATAAGAATGGACATTTCCACCTTTTTGCCAGATTTTAGTTTCAATGGTATTTTCTCATAGGGTAATAGCTCCTATCTGGTATTTCCTTTCATGATAGCAAAGCTCGTTTTTCCTTTATATCAGGAGGCCTTTTGAGCAACTTCGACTTATGTTATCTTTCTATTACATATGTATTGTTTCTTCTTTCCTTTCTTCTCATGTTTCAACATACAGAGAACTCCCAATACTGACAAAAGTAATGGCTCATATAGTCTCAAGTTAAACTGGAATTTTTCTATTTGGTCTAATATCCTATTCCATTCTAAGTGAAGATAAAAAAATTATATAATTACTGACCACATTCATCATTATGAGATGATAGCCCTTATAGCTTATCATTCTCATTAGGAATATGCTTTATAGATAGACTTACATTGTTCTTTTCGGTCTATTTGTGCAATTTCATTAACTGTAATTGTGCTGATCACATAAAACTGAGGGAGAGGCTCATACACCAGAAGACTGTGCTGCCATCCAGAAGGACACAGGTTGGACAAATGGGCTGACAGGAAGCACATGGAATTCAACAAAGGGCAGTATGGAATCTGTACCTGGGAAGGAACTCACCCATGCACTAGTGCATGCTAATGGATATCCAGCTAGAAAGCAGTTTAGTAGAAAAGTCCTGGTGGACACTCAATTTGAATGCAAGTCAGTAATATGCTGTTGTATCAAAGAATGCTGAAGATATTGTCAGCTGCATGAGTAGAAGTGCTGCCAGAATCCTGAGGGATGGGAAAATTCCCTTCTCGTCAGCACTAGTGGGGAAGTGTCCAGTTCTGGGCTCCTCAGCACTGGAGGTACATGGACACACTAATACAGCAAAAAGCCAGGAAGGTGATGATCTGAAACATTTACCATATGAGGAGAGGCTGAAAGAGTTGGGATTGTCCAGCCTGGAGAACAGAGGTCTGTGAAGGGATCTTTTCACTGTATGTCAGTGAAGAGAGGACAGAAATGGAACAGAATCAGGCTATTTTCAGTGGTGCCCAGGATCTGAATCAGTAGTGATAAACTGAAACAGAGGAGGTTCCTTATGAACATCAGGAGACACCTTGTTATTGTGCAGATGAGTGAACACTGGCACTGTTTTCCCATACAGGCTGTGGAATATGCATCCTTAAAGAGTGACAGGACTTTTAGTCAAAAGATGTCTGGACATGATCCTAGGGAATACAGGTATATGCAACTCTGCTTGAGGAGGAATGGACTAGACCAGATAACCCCCAGAGATCCCTTCCAAACACAACTATTCTAAAATTTAATTTGGAGGTAGGAACTCAATTAATACTTTTGTCTAGATTTTGAGAGCAAACATATTACTTTTAAGGGATTTAACATTATAAGTGATGATTAATTGCCAACGACTAGAAACTATCAGCTTATTAAAAAGTTTCACCAGTCAATAAATTCGTGTATCAGCATTATCATCTTTAATTTTGTTCCAAATACCTATCAGCTTTCACTAAATATTACCCTAAACTTTCTTCACTATTAAAAATGACAAAATATAAATAAAACCATTATCACTCACTAGGATTTCCATAAGCTTTGGTGTATGTTGCAATAGAATACATTTTTATGGAGATGTTTACTTGGTTTTCTTTACTGTAAAGTGGACAGTTGAACTAAACGGAGGCATCTTTATCTGGTCATATACATGACCAGATACCAGATTATAAATTAGGTAAACCAGAAAATATCCACTACAGAACTTGATTTTAGTCTTAAAACCCCCTTATTTTTACCTATTAACAACCTTACTATATGCTTATTTGACCCTAGGCACACTAGATTTCAGCTATTTGTATGAATTAACAGCTATTATGTCCTTTAGTTTAGCCCAGAACCTGTCTTCAGAAATAAAAGAGTGGTGTGGATTGCCACAGCACTGTCTTCTCCCAAGCAAGACCTTTTCTCATGTTTGATTCAGCTGCACAGGAATAAATCCCAGAGCACAACAGGACAAAGTAGGAGGGTTTTGCTCTCCTGGGCACACACGTACATTGGTTCAGGGACAGCAAAACACAGAAGGCCTTGCTGTGGGAATACTTATACTCAGGTTAGGCTATCTGAAACACTCTGATCCCAGTACTAATTAGCTCAGATGAGCCTTCAATGGAGGTATTCCCTTTGTAGATACTCACACCCTCAATGGTGTGAAGCACTTTTTATATTTCTTCTCTGGGTCTAATGGTTATTGGATGGTTGATGGTCACAAAACTAATTCTGAATGCTGAGAACGATACATTACAGAACATAAAAATGTGAATGGAATTGCATGAGGGAACAGAATCTGAATGGAAAAAAATAATGACAAAATATTAGCTGTTCACCTCTGGCTACCAAGAAGAACAGAATACATGAACAGAGGAAGCAGAAAATTCACTTCTAAAAATGAGGGGAGCCAGGAAACACCTGCCCAGAGCATTCAAAAAGATGATATAGGCAGTAGAGAAAAAATAGCTTTCTGTCCTAAGATACGGCAAGAATATTCTAGGGAAGATACAAAAAGATGTCTGTTACCTATGTAGTCTTTTTGGGTTGGAATCCTCTTTCTGTTTTTTGACCCGTATTAGACTATTTGAAAGTAAAAACCCACAGCAATTAAGATATTAGTTCAGTTTTGTAGCAGAGTTTTTCTCTTCCCTTAAAATAATAAAAAAAAAGATGAAAAAGAAAACTTGCTTCATGAGAGATATTATGGACACTGCTTTTCTTTCAGAGGCATCTGTTTTACTCTGTAGTTTTGCTCTCCATTTATCACATCAGCTGGAGAGAGACAGGACTCCTGGCATTTAACTCAGGAATCCATTGTTTCACGTTATATTGGAGTGGCCCTAACTGGGGGCCAGGTACCCTCCAAGGGTGCTCTATCACACCCCTTCTCAGCTGAGCAGGGGAAGAGAAATAACAAAAAGCTCATGGGTCAAGATAGACAGGGAGAGATCACTCAAAAACTACTGTGACTGGCAAAACAGATTCAACTTGAAGAATTAGTTCAACTTATCACCAATCAGTTCAGAGTAGAATAATGAGAAATAAACCCACATCTTAAAAGCACCTTCTGCCTATGCTCCATCATTTCTGGGCTTCCCTTCACTCTGGAATTCAATACCTCCTTCTCCTGTAACTGGTGTCAGGGAATGGCGGCTGCAGTCTATTGTCTCAGCCTGTCTTTATTCCTCAGAAGGACACCTCTGCACACTCTTCCTCTGCTCCACCATGGAATGTCTCTTATGGGAACTCTCCATGAACTTCTGGAATGTGATTTCTTCCTGTGGGTTGCAGTCCTTCACAAAGTGCTCCAGCCTGTCCTTTCCACAGGGTGCAGTCTTTCAGGAATAGGCTGCTCTGGAGTAAGATACTCTCTTCACAGAGCCTCAGGTCCTGCCAGAAGCCTGCTCAGCAGGGGCATCCCATGGGATCACAGCCTACCCTGGGTATATCAACCTGCTACAGTATGGGGGCTGCCATGTGTTGCAGGTGAATCTCTGCCAAACCATGGACCTCCATGTGTCATGGGGATAGTTTTCCTCCCCATGAGCTGCAGGAGCATCTCTGCTTTAGTACTTGAAGCACCTCCTCCTCCTCCTCCTGCTTCACTGACCTTGGTGCCTGTAAGACTGTTCCTCTCACTCCTCTCTCACAGCTGCTGATGTGCAGTACATTTTCCCCCCGCTTCTTAAAAAACATTTATCCAAAAGATGTTATCACAGTCTCTGATGGGCTTGGCTTTGGTCAGAAAAGTGCGTGTCTTGGAGTCATCTGGCATGGGTTTTGTGGGACGTAGGAGAAGTTTCCAGCAGCTTCTTACAGAAGTCACACCTGTAGTCCCCATCACTACCAAAACCTGGCCATGCAAACCCAATACACAGACCCATACAACAGTCAGTTGCAAGCACAATCTCCTCCCATTATTTAATTTCCATGCAGGTCAAAACCTGTACAGACTCTCTGCTCAACAACAAATGTATTCAGTCATGTCCGCTTGGACCCTTCAGCCAGGAGTCTCAGATGTGCTAAAGAAACAAGATCTTTACTAAATCTCACTCTACATAAAAACTGTTGTTCTGGAAAATGATCTTGCTTGTTCTGGCCAAGTATATATATTTTCCATTATATAAATTAAAATCTGTTGCTATCTGACGCCAAATATTTTGTTGATAGCTTGTGCTTACCTTTACCTTATTTGATGATTTATTCTTATAAAAACAGGTAATTCTCTGCCATTCATTTTAAGCTCTAGAATGATGCTGTGTTTTCTGTTCACATCTTGCTTATAGGTACCTTCTCAAAAAAAAAATTCAATCATGTCATATTCAATTTTCAGTACTATTTGTTTTCTGCTTGCTTACTCATCTACCACATACTGCCCTTGATAACTTTGCAGATTTAGAGGTGCTATAGCAGGATTCTTTGCAATTACAGAATAAGGTTTGTGATCCCCTTTGTCAACATACTACAGAGTGATATGCTGTAGTGATATAATACACTTCAGTGTGAGTGGTAAAAATTTAAGGAAACAACTATTAAAATGTTAATCTAAAACACAGATTCAGGCTTAGATTCCCTCTGTTTTAATTTACTATTTGAAGCTAGTTATTTTATCTTTTTATCTTTTCTTTTTTTTATCTATCCCCTATTAGAACAGTAATTCAGAAATCAAAAATCAGGAAATAACAAAACAATGGTTACTTTGAAGACATGAGCATCTGCTTTAAAATCAGTCTCACACATCTCAATTGCCTGGAATGACATAACTTTTGATTAGTGCTTATAGTCAAGGGTGAGTTAGTTTAAGCTTTATTATAAGCATTCCAGTGGCTAATAGAGAAATGAGACCAATTCTCCATTTTGAAGGATAGATTTTACTTCCACAGCACTCAGATGCAGCAACAGATTGCAATTTGATGAACACGGCTATATTAGTTAGGAGTGAGAACATAATGTGTATATGAGAAAAGCATTATGAAAAGATCATGCAGTCATTCTGAACCACATGAAAGGTGAAGCTGAATGTTGTCACCGAAGAATGGGATTACCATACTGAACAAGCATGTATTACTGTTCTAATTTAATGGAGATGTGAAAAGAATAAAAGCCTTAGCACATTGCACTGTTTTATAGATTGTTATCTGCTTCCTGAATATTATTAGTTTAGCACAACACAGAATCTGATTTTGATAGACCTTGATTGCATTATTAGAGGCTTATACCTCTATTAATAATGGCAATAGAAACTCCTCAGACAAAGTTCTGCATTACTGAGGTTAATGGAAATTTTGTCACTGTATTCAACTGGACCAGGACTGCACTGCCAGAATTAAAGCAAAAAATAAGAGGTTTTGCTCCAATCACAATTGTCACAGTGAATATCCTTGTTGTGCATTTGGTATTAGAGCATTGATGAAACCAGTCTTCAAATTTAAAATTGTCAAAGACTGCTAAAATTTTGCTCAAAAAATATTTTAGAAATTCAGGGATTTTTCTTTTCACCAAAGTATGCAATTGAGTTAGAAAAAACAAGGATGCTGTGTCGCCCTGATTCTTAAGATTTTCTAAAGCCTTCTGAGTTAGAAAAAACAAGGATGCTGTGTCGCCCTGATTCTTAAGATTTTCTAAAGCCTTCTGAGTTAGAAAAAACAAGGATGCTGTGTCGCCCTGATTCTTAAGATTTTCTAAAGCCTTCTGAGTTTACATTCTGTTAGAGAACTTTCCCACACAATTTCTGTAAACAACATATTGTTTTGCATTCCTTCATGGGGGTGGAGAAATTTGATGTACTAGTAATTTGTCCGATGTCTTTAGAGGTGGCCCAACGTGGGGCCAATCTGCTACCAGCTTTGGAAAAGTATAAAAGTTGGAGTCAGAGAATAAACTCCCCCTCTTCTTTACCTTGCAATAGCAGTGGCTCATGTTGTGCTTTCGCGTGTCCTATAGCAACAATGCTGGACAGTCTGTTTTACTGCAGAATTCCAATTACTTTTTCAGGAAAGAACTCCAAGAAGAGAAACAGTCTGCACTGCCCTTTTTATCAATGGTCAGGCATTGTTTAGTCCTACACAAATAAATGCAAAAAGAAAATGCAGTGAATGTGGCAGCAAACCTGACTGGTTTTTCACTCCTCCATAAAGCAGGACTGGATTCCTGAGAAGAAACTCCAGAGTACAAAAAACAAATTTAGAAATTTCAGATCAGACCTGGAAATACTACCTGATGGTTCTCAAAGGGCAAGACAGTTTCTTCCATCTGACAACAATTCAGCTGGTTATGGGATTTTTAGTGGGTAAGCCTTTTAAATCTGCAAATACATCTCCAATTTGTTCTTCTGTTGATTATTTCTCTAATGGAAAAATGTGACCACTGCTGAAGTAAGCATTAAAGCCAATGTTAATATAATTTCAGTACTGTTCAAGATCCAGAGGCAGTTACTGATTTGAGTGTTATCACCAACTGAGCAATTCTATTAACCTTCACCCAGATTTCTGCATAAAGTAATACCAATGCAGTAGAGGGTACAATAAGATAAGTTAAATTTGTAGAACACTGTTCTAGGCATAGTCAGAAAAAAATTCTCAGGGCTTAAAAAATTTCAGCAAGAAATGTGTATTTTAGCATCATATGCACTTTGTTCTGCTTTCCTGTGTTTGTGAATTTTGCTTTGGTGTCTGTCCCACTTTCCCCAACAGCTGTCATTAAAAAAGGTCTCTACTTAACTAGAGATTTAAGCATATAGAGAAATATTAATGTTTCACATGTTTTTTTTTTTCCTGCAAAGATTAGTTTAACAAGATGTTCAGTTTCTTCAGTGATGAACAAATCTCACACCTAAATCTAATACTCCAGTCTCACACTCAAGTCTGAAGGAAAGTGAATGACAAGAACCCAATAGTTAATCTGCAAACCTTTAACCAAAAACAAACTCTTGTCCACTTTGAAGTATGTAGTGAGCAAACTGCAGGATACTTTCCAAACTTAAGCAAATTAAAGACCTAATTGTGCTGTAGAGAGGATGAGAAAGTGGCAGTTCCTTACTAATTACTGTGTGAAAAATCCAACCATTTTATACCCTGCTGTCATGTTAATCCTGAAGAGAAAGTTTTATGTATATTACAAATTGCAACTGTAGTCTAACATATATTTATATAGATAGATTTTTCTTTATTTTCATGTTGTAGCACTGTTGTGAGCTAACCCCAACAGGCTGCTGAGCTACACTCTGCACCTCACTCACTTTCCCCTAGACTGGATCAGGAAGAGAATGGGAAGGATAACAGTGAGAAGCTTGTAAATTGAGATTAAAACAATTTTATTGCAAAAGCTGCGCACAGAAGCAAAGCAACACAACAAATTAATTACTAATTCCTGATGGCTGGCAGGCATTTAGTGATCTCCATGAAAACAGGGCTCCATGACTAGCAATGTTACTTGGGAAGACACATGTAATTCTATGGCTGTGCCCTACTACTCCTTTCCACCAGATTTTATTTCTGAGCATGATGTCACATGATGTGAAATATCCCTTTGTTCGGCTGAGATCAGCTGTCCTGTTCGTGTCCAAAGTCAGGGACCTTATAAGTCAGAAGAGCTGGACAGGACAGAACGCACATCCAACCAATATGATCAATGCTACGTTCTTCGTTTATTCGAGAGAAGATGGCAGTTTATATACACTTCTATATAGTTTACAGTTTA
>QUSF01000106.1:473137-529059 GCA_003676055.1 Chloebia gouldiae
GCTCAATTCTCACTCCAGACATAAATCATGCCCTCTCTCTCAGAAATTCTGCAACACGTGTCCTTTCACAGCTTCTTGTGCACCTCCTGCTACTTTTCATAGTATTTGCACTCCAATGTTAACAATACTGTTTTAGCCACAAATCCAAAACATGGCACAATTGCAGCTACTCTGAAGTAAATTGAAGTAAATTAACTCTGTTCCAGGAAGCCTATCACAAGCCCCAGGGCTGTTACAGGGCTGTGTTTTAAAATTTCCACCAAATAGTTACAGAGTAGTTAAAAAGACACTCAGTATTGACAGAGGAATCATATAAAAGTTTAAAAGATAGATTTTGGCAGTTTAATTGGTTAGCAATTCAATTTTCTTTCATTGTAGCTATTAGCAACTAGGATACTTCAGGGTACTGTCAATCTATCCTACTCCTACTTCTATGGTATAGCCTTTGGACTGCTGAGGGGTGGAGGAGATCAACAGCAAACCAGCTCAGTTCTTTAGTCAAACTACTTACAAAGTCACACTGCTGCCTACCTGGCTGCATGCAATTATTTGGTTCTTAATTCTCTGCTGGAATTTATAGTCCCCATAATAATGTGACTGTGAAAGGAAGGGGGCATGATTTGTTTGTTAGACCTGTAGGAAAAACAGATACTGTTTAACAGTCCCCTTCTGGTGTCTGCAAGTGCTGCCTGCAGGAAAGGAAGGAAACAAGTAAAGGGACTGTTTTTGCTATTGTACTATCTGGCAACCTTCAACTCATTCTTTCTTTACATTATGTTTTTGCTGCTCAAAACAAAAGAACAAGAGAAATCTGTCTGCACACTGAAGTGGACACTTAGGGGAAAAAGAACACACTTCTAGGATTATTTCACTTAGAGGAATATAATTATTGCTTTCTTACATTTGATGCAATGCAGTTGGAAGGCAGCAATTAATTTACAAGGTGAAATGCATATAATGTATATTCTGATCAGCAATAGTAACAAGTTCTTTGTAGAATAAACTAATTTGTGAGAAATAAAAGTGCAGCATGAAGGATGGGATGACAGCAGTGACTTTGAAAGACAGGCACAAAGAGCCAGGGCTTTAAACAACCCTCCTATGACAAATTACCAGTAGCTAAGGGCATGAATCCTTGAGAGCTGGAGATTGTTTGGGATGTAAAAATGGAATGAAGCCATAACCAAGGAAGGAAAACAGTATTCATTCATTCATTCATTCATTCATTCATTCATTCATTCATTCATACATGAGAATTGAATCAGCTCAACTAAAAAGGGGGATCTTACTACCTGACCCAAGATTTATTCCACTGTGATCCAAGATTTAAACCACTGGAGTGGTTTTCAGTGCCAGTGGGCCTCCCCCTTGCATGCCCAGGCAGCAGAGACACCAACGGCTGGGCAGGGATTGCTGCTCCTTCATGCTGCACAACTGCTGCCTATATCCATACCACAGCTTCCCAAAGTAGGAAAAGCAATGACAGCCATTAGGAAAAATAGAATCGGACTGAGTGGAATTATCTATCCTTCAATGGGCTGAACATTGAATTTTAACTTAGTCTGGGTCTGGAATGTAGCAAAGTGGCAATACTTTTCTCTTGTACTTCACAAGAGAGCGGGTGACCCTAAAGGTCACTTCTCTTGTACTTATTAGCTAGCAATCCCTCTAAAAAAGATGTTTGGGGGGCAGAACTTCTCCCTACAAGCCATTGAGACAAACATCAACATCCAGATAAAAAATTTCACACATTGATAAGATTTCAAACTTTAAATAATACTGCGCAAAGAACTGCTTTTCGCTTAATTAACTGCAAGAGGTAGTCTAGTACTATACAGATATTACTTCATCCTGTGATATTTAGCACCAGGTCATTATTAAGTGAAGGGAGAAAAGTGGATTTCTTCAACCCTACCGCCTATGATAAGGTGTCGTGGTTTGACACGGAAAAGAATTTTCTCGGAAGGAAGAGAGTCAAACCAATCAGTGGTTGGGGTTGGATATTGACACTTGGGCTGACCAATTGAAGGCTGGACATGCCTCTGAGAACACAGAGGGGTTTAAAGCAGAACTCCCAGAGGAATTTTCTCTCCTTGGTTCCGGTTAACAGAGAGTGCAGATTTTCCCCTGTCCAGCCTGTGGCTGAGTGCGGGAGGGGAAACTGAGGTAGGCCAAAGGGTGGGTGGACTGTAACTGGCTCCAGCCCCCTGCAGATGGAAAGGTGGAGGAAATCTGGGATGTTCGTGTCGTCCCGTCCCCCCCCCCCCCCGTCCCCCCCCCCCCCCCCTCCGCCCAGAGTCTATCTGGAGAGAGAGAGAAAGAGACAGCGATGGTGCCAGCAGTATGCCACCGGGAAGGAGAAGAGCGGGGTGGGGGGGGGGTTGGGGGATGGGGTGGGGAGGTGCTCAGTGTGAGAGCTGGAGGTCTGGGCAAAGATCCTGGCTGCTGGCTACCTGGGGAATCTGAGACTTTTAACCCCTTCTTGGATGATGAAAGCTTTGTGAAATATTACTCCTCCTTGATTTGAAAGAGAAGAAAAGAGACAGCCTGGGACCTGAGATGTTAAAAGGAGAAATTCTAGGTGGGAGGAGATGATGGAGTTGCTTTTGGCTGGACTTTTTCTTGTTAACCATAGACTGAACCAATTTCTCCTCCAAGAGAGAGACTATATTTTAGGAGGATGCACAGTGAGCCAAGAGAACTGCTTCAGCAGCTGAGAAAAAGACAGGAGTGGAGAGAACAGAGAAAAGTTGAAGAGGGTTGTGGTAATCCCCCCCTGCCTTCAGAGAAGAAGAAGAGAAGAAGATCTCTGTTCTTGGACCCTCAGCCCTAGGGGGAAATGGGGGGGACTATGGTCCCAAAAATGAAAAACTAAACTGTTGGTTTTTTTCCCTCTTGGAAAAGCATCCTTGAAAAAAAAAATCCTAAGAGCAGTCACATGCACTGTGGTGAGTGCTATGTGCATAGAAAGGAGAGTGTCACCATGGGAGATTTTCTCCAGCTGGTGCCATGTGTGACATGGAAACAAAAGAGGTGGCAATTGTGTTTCTTGGGGGGTCTATGGCACCAGAGAGACTCCTCTCTCCCTCGATGGACTGAGTATTGATTATCTGAAGGGTGGGAACCTGATTGCGGGTCCAAATTGTGTCTCACTGTGGCTTGTTGGAATTGGGGGGGGGGGGGGAGGAAGGAGGAATGTTTTGGAAGGTTTTCATTTTGGTTTTAGTGTGTGTTTTTCTTTCTTTTTCTTTTTATAGTAGTAGTAGTTTAATAAGGTTTTTCCTTTGTTATTAAGCTTGGGCCTGCTATGCTCTGTTCCTGATCGCATTTCACAGCATTCAATTGAGAGGTTGTGTTTTCATGGGAGCGCTGGCATTGTGCCAATGTCTAACCATGACACATCTGTAACCATTTACCATCTAATTAAACAGATATAAGTCTGTTAGAACTTATGTGAGATATTAATTTTAGAAGATTAATAGAAGCAGCTCTAGAGAGCTGTGGCCAGATATATCACTGATTTGACTAAAAATCTACACTAAATGCCTTTTTCACTGGAATTAAAGACACACATTGCAGTTAAAAAGATATAACAGAAATAAAAAAATGAGATTATGGTGGAAAGTAGCTGTTACCCACTGGAAAAGCAGAGGCTAAAGAGAAAAACATAATCACAAAAAAGACATGTAAGGAAAAGTAAAGCACATTTCTCTCCTCACCGTTATGGATTTTAACCTGTACTTTCAATATTTTTACAATAAAACAATATGCAATTTCTGTAACAATCTTGGACATGAAAGTGCTCAACAGCAGAAACTTTTCAATAAACTAGATGCCTTCATTGAAATAAAACACTGAGAAATACTAAAGCCAAGCCAGTTCTCATTATACCACTCCATATACAATCTAAAATTCTGATTTTAATCAACATATGATTGTACAAACTCCAAAGAGTATTTACATGTCAATTGATATCCTCTAAAATAAAGTCCTGTGAGATGTAAAGTGTTAATGTAAATATTTCTATTTATTTTTGCATGCTTTGAGAAATTTTAAGAAAAGTGTTAGTATTGTGATGTGAAATTTCTATTGCAACATGGAATTTATAGTTGCTAGGCAGTAGGACAATAAGGACTAATGGAGAACAGTAATGATTGTTAAAACTGCTAAAAGTTTCTGAAAAAAAGATAGCTGTGTGATATTCAGATTTATTATTATACTGGCACTTAGTGTCCTAAGTATTTACAAACATTTTTAACAAAAGAAAGTAATCATAGTCACTTAATCAATGTTTTATATTCACAGCAAAAAGTCTGCATAAAGTTCATATCACTGGCAATTTCACTGTGTTTTAGCCTGGCTGATTAAAGCACTTTTTTCAACACTGCTGATTAAAGTAAATTTTGCTGGCTCACCAGCAAAAATGCAAAACTGTTTGCTGATGCATCCCCTAAAGGACAAAGGGAACACTGGTAACACTTTAGGCATAATGCTTTAACTCCTACCCATGAACATGATAGGAATTCATTGCACCACAAATTATGATTGTTTATACACAATAAGAACTGAATCTACAACACTTAGGCATTCCATATAGAGACTCCAGATCCAGATTTCTTACTTTAAACAGCACTAACAAAGTTCTGTAGATAGTGCAGGAACATAAGTGAACAAAATACATGTAAGAGATACATTGTCTTCTAGGAAGTATGATTTTTTTTGCATCTGTGCCATAGAAAGAGCTTTTTTTTCTATGGCATTTTTGCCTTTTTCCCAACCTGAAAATGAAACTCGAGATAATTTTTGTAAGGAGGTAATATAAAAGAGGATCTTTAATGAAGGCCCTCAGGGGCAGTAATGGAAAGATGTCCACAAAAGCACACCTATTGTGGTGTGGGTTGATTTAGTCAGTTGGTTTCATCAATGTTAGTTAGCCTTATGCTTCCCCCATGTGTCCACTTATCCCAAAAGTTCCTGCCACTTGGCTCCCCAGTTATGCGTCAATCATCTCACCTCTCCCTGTTTTCTCCTTATTTGGTTCCAGCAGTTCGAGTTTGTTCGTACCCTTTCAGCTGTCAATCCTGTAACCACCCCCAGTTTCTTCCAGAAAGTTCTGTATCAATCACTCCAGCTTAGCTTTTCTATTTGTCCCCTGACTTTGTACCTACCCCTGCTACATTATCATAGGTTGCTGTATCCCTCTCTGGTTTATCCCCATTGGGCAAAACAGGTTTACTCCCCTGTCTGCTCACCTCCTATTTAAATTGCTGTAATCATTGATTGCTTCAGCATTTGTTACTGCACCCACTCAGAGGGCACCTTTCTTGCCCCACCTGGGGAAATAAAGGACTCTTTGTGCTGGCATACAAGTGTCCTCTCTTATCCCTTCATCTCCTCTCAGTGTGCAGAGTTACCCAAGCTGTGCACCCACGAGCAGCACTCAGCACCATCAGGGGACAGACGATTCTCCCCTGAGGTGCCACTCACGTGGCGGCCACGCGGCCTCATGCGGATTGTGCCAGCCAGTCCCTTCCACCTGCCTGGGGCTGTGGCAGGTAGCAGCTGCACCCACCCCTACACGGTTGAGTACATTTGTATAGGTTTTATGAAATTAGCATAATTGATAAAAAGCCCCAATTAGGAGGACAAGTGGTGATGCAATTTCCCCTCAGGTCAAGCCCGTTCTCTGGAGCCCCTCCATCAGCACTAGCTGTACTTTGTCCATGAAATGTATCTTGAAAAGTTGTTCTCCCAGGAAGAACCAAGATAGCACTGGCGCCTTGGAGCTTTGGAATTTGTTTTGTCTTTCTGCCTTGGGAAAGGCCATGGAAAATTATTGGGAAAACTAGCTAGTAATACAATGGGCTACAGAGCTAAAAATATATGTGCAAAGAATACAGGGATCATATAATAGAAAAAAAGGCAAAATCCAAAATGGCATCAGCATGACTTAAGGCCATGATTAAAGTCTTGGAGCCTCTATCATACATGGAGAGGCTGAGAGATCTGGGACTGCTTAGCATCTGAAATAAAAGGTTGAAGAAGGATCTCTGTGTATTTATACACTCCAGAATGGAAAGAGACTGATTTGTCTCATTGGTACTCACTGAAAGGACAAGATGTAACAGACACAAAATGAAATAACAGATACCTTTATCTAAGAACAAAAGCATAAATCATCGTGATGATGATCCAATACTGGAACAGGTCACGCACAGAATTTGTGGCGTCACCATTCTTCGAGATATTAAAAACCTGAGTAGACAAAGTTCTGAACAACTGACTCTAGCTGACCCTGGCTTGGAGCAGAGGCAAGAATTAGATAAGATGTCCTCCAGAGATCCCTGCATACCTCAGCTATTTTGTGACTTTGCAAAATATGTTTCAAGGTGTTCCCAGAGGAGCAAAAATTTAAAACAAACCAAATAAATTTAGTTGCAGAAGGCTGGTATAATATAATTCTTTCTGTATTTTTCTGTAAAAAATATGTTCAATATGCTCCAAAATATGCTTTATAAATATTTCATAATACAAAAAGTATTACTTTGTTCATTGTCACAATTGTCTTGGGAGAAAGAACTAGCTGGTTATAGTCACATTTTTATGTACTTTCTTAAATTATAGAATCACCAACATCTATGTAAGAATGCAGAAATACAGCATAGCAATGAAGAAAACAATGTTTGTTTTCTTTTGATAATCCAAAAAGGTATTTGAAAAGGTCTAGCCAGTTCAGTGGGAAAAGGAAGGCACAATGAAATTACATTTCTACTTTTGTTTGTACATGGAAAAAGTAAAAATGTCACTTTGGCTAAGTTAAAAATGATTTCATATATTGTAAAAATGTTATCAAACCAGAAGAATAAAAAAAAGGTCAAGTTCATGACTGGATGCTTCACTGCATCTGTTTCCACATGGACTTGCCATTTTATTGAAAATATCAAGCACATAGATAAAATTTCCATAGAAGTGAACTACTAGACCTGATAACAAAAAAAAAAAAATCTTTAAAAGTTTGAAGGTTATTTCAGCACAGGTTAATTGTATCATTACCCATGAAAAAGGGCAACAACATCCCAAGAATTTTTCACTCAAAAAGCATTATTGAGAGCACTGAACTAAAAGGTGACTTTAAAGCCACACAGGAATATAGAGACATACTTAGAAAAACAATAATAAAATAGAGTAGCGTCAAATACAACAGTTGTTTATAAATATCAACCCTTTGGCTTGGGATGTTTAATTAGTGTGTTCAGATCTCATTAGATTTTGCTTCTTTGGTTTTTTTTTCCAGGCAATATGGCCTGAAGTCAGCGTAAATTAAGTACACTGAGTGCTCCGTGAGATTGGGTTCATAATTATTTATCTCCTTGACATCATCTAGTTCTGCTGAAAACAACTAAAATATGGGAAAGAGAAGAACATGTTTTAAACAGTCCCATTTGAATGCATTAGAAGTTTTTTTATGAGTATGCCTAAAGTGTCAGGCACCTGGCTTACAAGTTGTCAATAACATATGCTCGTTATGCATTGTATCAGAAGCCCAATTTGAGATAAGGAAGAAAAAAGAAAATGTAGTTTGCCACGGGGTTTTGTGTATACCAAGACTCAAACTATCAAATAATTAACAATTATGGAATTTAAGGAAAATAGAGTTGTGTTTCACCTGCTTTTCACTGTTTGTTGTTTTTTTTTTTTTGGGGGGGGAGTATTTTTATCATTACAGTACTAATACTAATATTAATATTAGTATTGGTATGTTTTAGTATTAGTATGTATTAGTATTGGTATTTATTAGTATTAGGATTAACTGTAGCAAGTTATCATACAGCACAGAATTTAGTAAAATCTAAATGCATATGAGGGAAGTTTAAGTTATGCACTTCTGCTTCCTAGATCACCAAATCTTGTAAGAAATGCTTTGTGCATGTCTTACCCTTTTGGTACACAAATGATGTTATAGTATTTCTTATAGTTTTATTTGTGCGTGTTCTGCTACAGCCACTATTAATTTAAACACATTTTATACTCCTTTTTTCCTTCAAAAACTATACGTCTGATACAAAATGCATGGTATGCTACCAAGATTGAACATGAATAGAAGACATTAACCTTGTGTGTTGTAGAAGGGAAGACCATAAACTTTGAGTTTGCTTCATGAAAAGTGCCTCAAAAGACTATTCCACTCCAAGTTATTCTAAATGGGAATGGCCTAGGATTTGTCTCTTAGGAAGAAAAAGGCCCAAACAGCAAAAGGATTCTTATGCCCTCTTAAACAAGCTGTATGAACAGCACCAGGATATGAGAGTGAACATTAATTCATCTCTTAATTTGTCTCTAAAATTGATCTACATCAGATACTATGCTTATAAAAGGAGTAGAAGAAATTTATTATATTAGATGCTGGCAATTATTCTCTGCAAGGACATCCTAGTCAAGTTGCTAACAATCATATGCTGCTGTCTGTTGCTGTTTTTCAGCATAGCATGGATAGCCACCCTACATCATCACACACAAGCACAGGCTGTACTTGAGGTCCACAAAACAGCATCTAAAGTCTAGCAGTAAGATTTTCCCACCACAACAGTTTTTCCAGTTAATGGAGAACACCCTGATTTGCTAAATCTTACCTTGAAAACCTGAATAAAAATGTGCCAAATATAATTATTTTACAGGAAGAGAATGGAGGGAGTTTTTATTCCTGGGTTTCTCTTAATGGCAACAAAAGCATGGGAAAAAAACCGAGTTCTGTCTCCAAGAACAGAATATAATTTAAGTTTCAGGAAACTTTCAAGAGAATTACAGATCCAACTCATGCCTGTATCAGTCACAGAAGCATGGGCCCTGATGATGGAAGTTTGCATTGCTTAACTGTTTAAGGTAGGATAAGAAAGACCTAATAATGAGAAATTAATATCTGCTAAATTAATCAGGAATTTAAGACAGAACAGCTTACAGGATCAATTCACCGCACTTCACATGAATTGCAAGTGTCAATGACAATATTATTGGTGACCTTTGCATTTCTCCAGTTAAGAAAGGTCCCCACAGGGGAAGGAGGCACTAATTCACAAGTTTAGGTGATTAATGGACACTTATTATTTCTGGCTTATAAGGTTTCAGCAGCAAAGTACAAAGACTTAATGGTCACACAGTTTTGCTAAAGTGACTGACCTGGAAAGCTGCCAGCCTGGAGAGCTGCTGATAAACAATTAGCAGAACCTTGATTTAATGAGTGCTACAAAATTAGAAAGAAGACGAAGAAAAAAACCTCAAACACACACCTTGACAGAATAAAGCTATAAGCAAGATTAGGCCATGCAATTGAAAAGGTCTGGTGAAGGATTAGCAAATCCAAGGTCAGTGCACTAACTGGTTCATACTATGCATGTATGTGGGCACATATGTACACACATAATTAAAAGAACAATGTTGCTTACGGAAAATGATGGAAGTGCTTAAACTAGTGAAATGAAAAAAACAGTGGATAAAAAACTGAAACCATTTTGAAAATATAAAGAACGGCTTTGTTTGACACTATATATAATTCCTTCTGAATACCAGATTGCAGAAAAAGTAGCTACTTTTTATTGCAGGAAATATAACTTGGTAAGGAAGGGAGAAGTGAAATCTTTCACCATTATTTTTTCTTTTCCTAAAGAAACAATGAACAAAATCTTAAAAATTTTGCCTATCGTTTAAGCTAGAAATTTTTCAGCACATTTTCTGAGGAAAACCCTAATACTCATCCCAAACTAGTAGAAAACCCTTAATAAAGAGCATAGTTTATATGAACTTTACTAGTTTCTGTCAAAATATATTATATTTCCTATATTACAGAGACTAGTGTATGTACAGAAAATTATGTAGATTTTATTTTTATCTCTGTCAACATCAACCACTAATGTTTCTGTATAAACCAATAATGGACTGTTATTAGCATCGAAATTTCTCAAATTTTAAGATGCAAAGTTTTGTTTCAAATAAAAATACTTTTTTAGGATAGAAATAAAAAGATGCAAAAAATAAGTTACATGACCATATTAAAAAGCAATGTGAATGAACAGATTAAGACTCTAAAATATTTTAACTTAAACATTGTTTATAAAGGCCTTCTTGTACTGGCAGCACTGACAATTTAACCTTTACTTCAGAGTGTCACTCCAGAATAAATGGTCTAATATTTTTATATATACAAAAAAAATGAAGTAACAAAAGTTTTTTTGAATTCAACAGTAAAAGAAATCAGATGGATCAATCTTTTCATGATATAAAACCCAAAATTAATTGAGACAACCAACAGTATACCTCAGAATCAAGTGAAAAGAAAATTATGTATTTTCTTGTTTCAGACATAAAACTCTAAGCTTGTTTTGAATTACAATTTTTCTGTGAGCTGCATCCTGTGCAGAATTAATAATGAACCTTAATATTTACTTCTAAATAAATTTTTCCCTATGACAAGATATAAATACAAATTATATGGTCAAATTAAGTACCACTTATGTAACAGGAAAAAAAAACAACAAAAAAACCCAAAACCCAAACAAATAAAATCAGGATAAATTAAAGAAGTTTAGTGGATTCATTTGCACTGCTTTGAAGGAATAGTTCCCGGTCCAGGCTGGAAGCCAAACTTATCACCCGTTCACATCAGCACCTTAGCAGGAGAAAAGGTAGAACTGAATTTAATATGGTTATGAAATGCAGACATGAGCATGACCCCTATGGATGAAAACCCTGCATGAGAACTTGACAACCTAGGCCTGGTCCAGCACAGCCACCTATATGGTAGCACTGCTTGTATCTCATATGAGAAAGACAGGATTGTGTAAGACCTTGGTAGTCCTTTATGGCTTGCTGTAAAGAGAGATGGGATTTCTAGGTGAGTCAGACTCAGCCTAGCTCAGGTCCTCAGCAAAATAAACTAAAAAGTAAAAAAAAACCACCAAAACAAACCAACCAACCAACCAAACAAAAAACACACACAAAAAAACCCCATAAAAAACCACCACCAATATATAAGCTACTATTCATTTATTCATCTCTGAATTTTAACAAGTATCTTTAGTGATAATAGCAGGTTTTCTGTATTTATAGACAAACAGCACTCCATAAATATTCAGTTTTATTGTTCAGCATGTGTATCCTTAGTTCATATACAATACATGTAGAAGTCTGGTAATCACTAGAATATTTGACAGTCAAAAATGTTCAGAGAAACAATTATTTACCCATTAAAATACAAGTAGCTAAATCCCTTTATACTTCATTCTTTACATCTTTCCAAAACGTGAATAAAAACCAAAAATCATTAGTTAATTCCATTGCTATCTGGAGAATCAGATCATATTTACTGGCAATAAAAATACTTTTTATTAACATTTCTCCATCACAAATTAACAGTAAGAGATTACCAGTCTCTTACAATAGGAGAGCAATTCAGTAAGAGACTGCCAGTTTCAGCATTTCATAATTAAGATAAATTAAGATAGCTTTTGCTGTATGGCATCCAAAGGGAGTCCCTTTATAATGAAGGAATGTCAGATCCTCAGCAAAATGCTTCAGACCCTCCAGCCAGAAAACTGCCTCCTTCACCAATGACACCACAAGGAGCAGTGCTGCCTCCTTTAGTCTCCTAGGGAGCCAAAAGGAGGTACTTGAAAGTACCTTGAAAGAATTTGGTACTTTTGAGTTATCTGAGAAGTCAGATAGCTTGAAAGTACCAAATCTACCAAAGCTCAAAATGTCCTTCTAGATAAAGTAAGGGATGTCCATCCCTAGACATCATTCAGCTGTCTCCTGAAATTGAATTCAAACTGAAAACCTTCCTTCAAGAGTTTTGAAAAAAAATTGTTTGGTATGAAGCAATGTAGACTATTTCTCTAGATGTTATAGGAGGTATTGCCTATGTAGTGACCAATTAGTTGGATTGGTGCAAAGGAGAATGACATTTCTCTGATGAAACAGGGAATACAGTCTGCAAAACACGTCAGCACTATGCTTCCTAATGTGTTAGATATTAAAGTACTTGAAGACAATATATGATACTACAACCACTATGTTCTTTGACACACATCACAAGAGACTACTGAAATAGAGTTGGTCTCTTAAATCATTAATTTTATTTCAGTCTAAATGAAACAATATTTGACCTGAGAGAAATGCCTGGAAGATTTTTTTCTCCTTTTGTTTTTTTCCCAATTTTTGAATTTAGTGAAACAAATTTAATTTACAACAGCCAAAGACTGTAACATTAGAGACAAAGAAAGGAGAATAACCTGCATTTTTAAATAAGAATATTTTTGTATTTGGTAGTAGCATCAAAAATATCTTATATTTGCAGGAGCAAGGGATAAAGTTATGAGTTGTTCTTTTAAGGAAATTTGCAATTTATTAGCCTCCATAACGAGAAAGAAATATCAATGTAGCATAAGATATGTACTAATAGTTTTATTTTTCTTGTTAATCTCTTGCCTTAAATCAAATCTCTGTCTTCCAAGATACTACTGCTTTACTGTAAATATAAAATGTATGCAATAAATGGTTTAGTTTATGGCACTGAGTTACAGGCTCCTATGTTTTCTGGTGAACTAAAAAATAATACAAATGTTCTTTTTCACAATATGAAAATCCAGTTTAAGCAATAATTAAAATCAAACAAATAACACTAATTTTCCAAGATTAATATCTTTCACTGACATGAATAGTTATTTTCTAATTGCATAAAAACTGGCACAATTAAAATAGTACTATTTGAAATAGTATTATATTGACTTAGTTTCTTCCTATCTTAGTTTAAAATAGACTCCACTCTTCTACTTCTTCAGTCTGCAACTGAAAGAGGAAAACAGAGGAAAGAAATGCTGAAGCTCACAGTGTTCAAAAAACCAAAGATTTTTAACAAATGTTTTTAGTTTCATATTGCTCACAGGTTTTGATTTTATGGAAATTTATATGTTTAGCCAGAAGAATTCCCAACATTTTCCCATATAACTTAGCTTTTATCCACTTAAAAGGATTTAGTTTCAAATTTGAGCTACACTTTATACAAATGAACCAAACCATGGCATAGTTTGGAATTAAACAAAACATTCTCCATTTTCCTAGAAAAATAACTTCCCTCTGTCATTATGATATCAAGTACATTGAATCTTTTCAATATGTCAGGTGAAAGGCAAAATATAGTTCTTTTACGTGAAGAAATACGTAAAAATATTTTTACAAATATGTAAAAGTCCAAATGCAGTTCTGTGCAGAAAAGAATCCCACCTATATTTCAGCCTAAGAGTAAAATGATCACATAGTATATGCCATTTTCCCCACAGCGAACATACTGCTGTGATAGATATGATCACAGAAACAGTGGAGGTGGGGTGTGGCCTCCACAGAATCCTTTGTTTTCCTTTCCACTCCCAGTGCACACTTACTTTATGGAATTGCCTGCAATAGAAAGAAAAGACCAATCAATGAGCTGATTTCAGTCATTCCCATACTTGAGAAAAGTTTAATGTTTTCCACTTGTCATTTTAACTCCTTTTTTATATTCTTCAACTTGTCAACTGCACTGTCATTAAAAATTATATATTAGATACTGTGGGATACAGGACTTGATGCACTGTAAGTAAGTCTTTCTTGGAGAGCTGTATCTGTCATAAGAGCCTATTACCACAAATGTTAAAGAAAAATTTCATGACTCTTGTAATATATGGAAGGACCTAAAATAAATGTGGTTAGTGGATCTATCTGTACTTAAAATTTCTGCTGAAATTCTGGATACCTAATTTTTTTTTGCTTTTTAAAGAAAATAATTTTGAGTGTTTTAAATTCTTGATTAATCTGAGAAATACACATTAATGTTTATCAAAAGCTGAAAAACAAAGAAATAACAGCTGAAGTTTCTGGACTATTACTTTGTTCAGTGGTTTCACTGTGCATTGAATCACTGAAAATTAAGCCATTGTTAATGTAGTTTATCAGATGATCAAAGGAAAATTTGCATTAAATAAAAAATTTCAAAACAGCACTACAAAAAAACATAGTTCTTCTTGTAGCTTCTGAGGTGACACTAAAGCAACCATCAGAAACAAAAAAACATTTAAAGGTTTCCAAATGTGACTGGATGTGATGAAATTTTGCAATCAGTTTACAATGAAAGCTTCAAAAGATTTAGTACATATTTAAAAACAAATCTGCAAAGCTTAAGAACATTGATCAAACAAAAAAAACCAAAAGCTATCATTGCATTGGACATTATTTCCATTATATCTAAATATATATGACAAAGATCTATTTGTCATGCATACCTAGATTTAGTGGAAACCATCTTCACAAAATTTTAAATAAGTCTTAATTGTATTGAAGAGCAGTGTTAGTTTGTTGGAAACATATTATCCCTCAATTTTTCAGTTCTCCGGTGTGTTGTCATTAGCAGCAGACTTTCACGTTTTTAATCTCTTAATTCCTCAATTAGTCATCAAAATTTCCTGCCCAATTTCCTTCCCATGCTGACTCTTCCTATTTATATAATTATTTTTTTTTCCTGATATAAATGCTGTGGAATAAATGCTTCTACAGCATTTGGCTCCAAAAGAATTGAGTAAAATTTTCAGTATGGACTACATACCAGATGGCATGCATAAGTTTCTGAAAAGAAACAATATATAAAATCGCTGTAGCTAAAAAAACTTCAAAAATTAAAATCTTATCTTCCTGATGTTAAGAAAATAGTTTGGGTGGTTTTAGTTGGTGTTTGTTTATTTTTTGTGTATAGGTGGTTTTTTTTATGATACAGGAATATACAAAATCATTCATACCTCAGAAAATCATAGTACTTTCACAACATTTAAAGAAAAAAATTTGAATTACACTCTGAAGTCTGGTTTAAGTATTGTATTTAATCTTCTAAAAGGAATCTTGTCTTAATGTTAAAGTCCCTAAGATAGTTTTCAAAAATAGAATTAAAATTACAAAGATTATATATAGAAAAAAATAAGTTAAAACTTCTTTTGGATTTCAGTAATGTTTTCTGTACAGTGTTTTCTGTACTGTCTCTCACAGTATCCTTCTGGACAAAATATTCTAGTAAATGGGGTCACATCAGGTTGGCCACTAGTGGGGTTCTACAGGGCTCCACTTTAGGGTCAGGTATCTTCAATGTCTTAATCTGCAGTGGTCACAGCACCAGTCTGACTGAGGTCAAGGAGCATTTGGACAACACTGTCAGGCACATGGTATGATCTTTGGGGTTGTCCTGAGCAGGGCCAGGAGTTTTACTCTGATGTCTATGGATTTCTTTCAGCTCAGAATACTCCATTATTCTATATTGGATGACAAGTTACATATGAGCTCTGTAACAAAAAAAACCCCATTGATTAATTATTTGGAGCCAAATTCAAGACTTGTGGCTCTGTTGAGAAATGCTAAGAAAGTTTGTTTCCTCTTTCCAGTTGTTCTAATGTAGGTTTGCTATAGCCTTGTGGCCTTGCTTATAACAAACATCCATTTCATATTCACCATTCCACTTCGAAGAAAAGATCAACAAAACAACTAAATAGATTTTTAGCTCCTCAGCATTCTGAACAACCATCTCTAATTTTTCATCCTTTTTTTTTATATTAACACATCATAAGATAATATTTGTAGTGATAAACTATCCTTGTGTAGTACTGCTTTTATGATTATAAAAAACTTCAGCCTTTTATCACTAATAACAGTGATTTATTGTTTCCAGTACTCTGTGGGTGAAGCAATTCATGTAACAACCTGAATGTCACTCCCCATTATTTTAATTTAATCAGCTGTAAAATAGAAATAATTTATTATGCTGTCTTGTAGGTTGTGAGATTATGTATGTCCAATGGTCCATGAAAAATTCTAAGCAATATATTTGGTTCTTTTCATTAACCATATACCACATTATATTATTAAATATTAATCCAGGAGACCAAAGCTCTCTTTGCTTTATGCTGCAAGAAACTAGCTATAGATATGTAAAACTTAAACAGTTATACTTAATGCAAACAGAACATGAATGTTAAACAATTATTCTGAAAAGATTTTATAGTCCTGAATTTTGTTGGGATTGCTAACTTGTTAGTTAGAGATAGCATGTTGCTATGCACTGCTTTCATCCTAATTTTCCCAGCATTCCAAGAACCATGACAGAAGGATGAGAAAGACAGAATGTTTGAATACTTGTAAATCAATGAGCATCTAACATGTCAAATCTATTGATATTAACAATATCAATATATAATAATATTGATAACAACAACCTTTTTGTCGTAGGACAGCTGGCCATCCACCTCACAGTAGTCACTAAGGAGTATTTACTAAATCAGGAACCTTACTAATATTTATAGCTTCTAGCTAGAAGAAGACAAAGAATCAAAACAAAAACAAAAACAAAAACAAAACAAAACAAAAAATCCCCAAAACAAACAAACAAACAAAAAAACCCAGAACATTTTTACTAGAGAAATGACGATTAGGCAAACTCTATAAGCATTAGCAAAATTCTGTAAAAATTCATATTACTTTTAAATGGTAGATGGTCAGAGGCAGACAAGTCATATTCCAACAGCATCATCCACTTGAGACCTTTAACTCTCTTCTATTTTTGGGATAGTATCTATATTTCCATTCCAAGTTTAGCTACAGTACATCACTCACCTGTTCCTCACATTTTACAGATTTTTTTCACCTTGCCAATATTTCCCACCATTCCTTCCACCAGTTTTTCTAACTTACATGTTTATTTGCTCATTCAAAGACTCTTCTCCTCCCATATCAAGGACAACAGCCTTAACTGTGTTTCCATGATAGAGACAATCATGGCACACCCATTATGATGACAACAGTGCAATAAGGTAAGAGAGGGATGGATATTGTTAAGCCTATACTTGGGTATCAGGTGTATGTTTACAGCAAGACAAGTTATAATGAGCCTCTGCTAAACTACCTAAGATGACCTTCCTTCCTCCATATGGATGACTATTTTTTATAAATCTAACTTAAAATAATTAGCAGCTATTTCCTTTCCTTGGAAGGAAAAATCTAATGTGTACCGAGGGCTTGCTATTTGGTTTGAATATTTGGTAGATGAGGCTACAAAGGCTAAATCTTTTTTTCAGGTCATCCAAATACAGTGCATGAAGACTTTTGTCTGTAGAAATGACAATGCGTGTTGAAAACCATTTCTGCACTATCAGGCTATTTAAAAAATTTTTAATTAAAGTTTGTTGCATCATACACTCATAGTACTGTATCTGCTTAAACTAAACAGTTAACCAGAACATAGAAAAATTATTATACTCCTGAATTAAATGCAGCAACCAGTTTATTCCCATTTATTTTAGTTACAGAAAGATTTATCCACACTGTTGAAGTCAAAAATTTTCTCTAATAGATATATTAATGCTTTTTTTCTTTTCGAGCCTGGTCTTATAAGCTCTCAGAGATAAGCATTATACCCTTGATAGATCAGCTACCTCAGGTGGCATAAAGAAGCAGGATGGCTCCTGTGACAGTGTCGGAAATGAAAAGTTTTAATAAAAGGCAAAATAAAAAAGCTCTTTAAGAGAAAAGCCGAGTCAGGGCAAGGGGTTCTTGCCCCTTCTAAACCACTTCACAAAAGTGATTAACTTCTTTTGTTCTCTTCTTTTCTCAGGAATTAATTACGTGGGACTTTTTGGCTCCTGTCCAATTAGATGTCCTTAAGTCCTCAAGGTCCTATGAGGTGTCTTTTAACCAAATTGAGGAGAGAAACTTCTAGGCTTTTTTCCTTTTTAAGGGGACCAAGGGTAACTTGTTTACTCCGTCAACAGGGGGCACATTCCCACAATGTATTTTGTAAATTTGCATACAGTCAGCTATACATTCCAAAGCTTCTTGATAACCTTGTTCAAATAAACAGTGAACAACAGAAATAACCCCAACAGAAGACTATGAAGTTATTTCAAGTGTATCACAAGAAAAAAATCTGCATTCATCTTCCTTCACTTTTATGTTAGGGTGACTTACATGTCATGATTATTTTGAATTAATTAAAGCAGAGAAAAATATGGCCTAAAACTATACACAAGTTCTTATTCAGTAGACTGGAAAGGCTTCTTCGTGGTATCATATTTTCCTTATATGGTGTAAAGGTTTAACGTTATCAAAAAACTACCCACACCACAGCAGTAGAGTTTGGATTTTTTTATTTAAAGGAAACTTCTTGATGCTCTGTGATGAATTTATTAGTCTGAGTCAATAATGAGGGAGGTCTGGTAAAGTTTGGTTTCTATCATACACAGGAACTCAAAATTATTTCCTTGGATTTACATTGAATGAAAACAGCTGGAACTGAGATATTATATACAGAATCTTTTTGTTAATAAACAAACCCAGAAGATTTTGAAAAAACTCTAGTGTCATATCTATGAGTACATCCCCTATAATTTTGTGAATGTCATTAAATAGTTTTATGTTAAATAAATAGCTGTCATACTATGCTTTGACTACTCAGTGTTTCAGTAGAAACTAAAATCCATTTATATACTGATTAAATATATCTAACAAAATTAAAAATCTTTTGATATTTATTATGAAGTCATATTTAGTTTTATGAAGCTCAGGATAAAAGGGATAATATTTCGTGTATTCTTGAAAGTGAAATTAATATTTCAGTTTCATTGAAGGTCAGAGGGACTATTTTAACACCTTTCATGATACAGACTTCTGTGATAGGACCCTGTGGCTCTTCATTAAAAAGAACACTTTCTTTCACTCTTTTGGCCTCAACAGCCACTTTAACATTTCTTATCATACCCATAAATCTGAAGTGAATTGTTTATCTCTACAAGTTAATTGTCTTCTCATAGAATTTAATACTGAACCATGTATATCAAGAAAAAGCATGGTTTCTACCTCTGAAGACATGGGGAAAAAAGACAAAACTTTGAGTCTTCTTGCAATTAGAACTTTACTTAATAAAATTTTTGGGTCCTGCAGGTCCTCTCAATTGCACAAATTATCTAAGAAGTGAACACTGCTTCTTCAAGTAAGATGTTAAAATGACCATGTCATAGTAGCTGAGGCACTTCAATTTTTCTGCTAAGATATTTGAAAAATAAAATCACTATGTTTATTCCTTACTATAATTTAGAAAAAAAATATTTGGGATATACATTTTCAAAGCAATATGGTTCCACAAGGAAATACAGAATAACTGCCTAGATTTTCACATATGGCTGTGATTCTTTATTTCAGCTTCCTTCCTTCCTTGAGTGTTACAATTTATTTTGTTTTTAATAACCACTCTACAGGGTACTTGAAAGTGAATTTGCACCATTCAGGAATGGATGTCAAACAAACAAACAAATAAACAAACACTACAAACAATGTAGTTTGCTATGCCCTAATATTTTTAGTCCCAAGCATCAATGAATACCCTTCTATAAAAACTGTCAGGATCCATTTAAATACCATCAGTAATAGGATGACAACTAGAAAATAACCACCTTTCTTCATTTTCAAATTTTACTAAGGTCTTTTTCACAGCCTCTAAGTCTAACAATAAAAAGATGGGTTATTTCCTTTACTCCAGAGACTACATCCTCCTTTTCAGTCTCCAACTCAAATGAGCTCCAGATGCCATTTGTAAGACACAGATAGCTTTCTGTCCCATGAGTACAACTAGAAAAGAGACTTTGCCATAGGCCCAGGTTTCCTGGGGCACATCCCTTAACTTTTTTTCCTAAAACACTACTGCCTTTCAAAGTATTGAGGAACTTTCCAAATTCTTCTGAGTCAAGGGAAACCATTTAACCTTGAAAATAGTAGAACAACTACTGCTCACCTCTAGTAAATATAACTGCAAATCAAAGGATGCATAGTTTTGTAACAATTTTAAATGACTATCTAGAGGTCTTTGAAAATTTCACATACACAGACAAAACTTTATATATACATAATACACTCATCCTTGGCTACTGTTCGTGAATCTCTTGAAGGCATGCTGTGAAATACAGGATGAAAAACACTCATGTAGACTTCCAAGTAGTTGGAAATGACTTGTGGTAAATAGTGTGCACTGTATCTAGGATTTTGCTCCTGTACTTGGAACTTATATATTCCAGGTTTTGAGAATTTGAGAGGAAACCATATGCCTTGGATTTCATTAATACAACTATGTTAGCTAAGCGGCTTAATAAGCATATGCTAGGTATAGTTACATTCCCATTAGGAAATATATGACACTATTTAAAACAGTGAAATTATCACAATTGAAAGAACACAGATGCTCTTTAATAATGTAGTAGATTGCATCCTCAATGGAAAATTCTCATTAATTCTATTTTAAGACAGTGTGATTCACCTATATGTCAGACAATTATCATTGAAAGCTAGGTTAGCAGAAAGGTTACATATTTAGATTTGATGACTCCATCACAGAACATGAAATATTTTCTATTTGAGAGCAATACGACTACTCATTTACTTTTCCCATATCATGTAATTTATAAGCAGGGGAAAAAAAGTCAGAAACATTAAATTTCTCTTTCACCAAAAAAAAAAAAAAAGCAAAGCCACTTCTTAGGTCAGATTAACTTCAGAAAATTATAATACCAAATATAGTATCATCTGCAATCTGAAGGAGAAGGTTATGATCCCCACAAAGAGATTTTCAATATCCAAAACTGAGTTACATCACTACCAATAGGTAAGTGTTGCTAAATTGCTGCAAGCTTGAGGAACATGAGTAACATGCAGTGAGCAACATAGAAGGATAGAACTACAAAAGAGATTGTCACCAAGATCATCCATGCTATTTTGTACAGGTTTACTATATTTCTCTTGAATATTCAATATTCTTTAACAGAGCCTAATGCAACATGGTGTAAGTCCCTGTTTCAACATTGTTTAAGCAATTACTAAATTTCTGACAGAGGTATCATTTGACTTGTGTACCTTTTACCTTGTATATTATTTTCATATCCATGCTAAAAAAAGTTCAGGTATCCTGAAATTAGTTGTTATCCTTAGTTGTTGGCTTACAGAAATTTGTGAAAAGTCCACAGGCAAGCTTCTGAAATAATTGGAAGGGGTAGTTCAAACTCATTCATTGTAGTAGTGGTTTTGGTTCACCAATTTAAGATTTCCCCAATTTTGAGATTTTCCTGGTCAATGCACCAAAAAATGTGGTGGGTTCAGTGCTGGCCAATCACCAATCCACTCACTTCCTGCTGTGAGACAGGGTTAGGAGAAAGGCAAAGCAGACTCAAAAACTTTAAAATGGTATAAAGGAAATTTTATTAGAAGTAACTAGAGGGAAAAAAATTAGTAAGAATCAAAACAAACTCTTCAGAACACTTCTTCCCCCCCCCCCCCACAATCTTTTCTTTCCCACTGACAATGTAAAGAAACCAAACCTAAGATTTCCAGTCAGTTTGCCGCCTCTAAAATAGTCTTTATTCAGTTCACTGAGGGAGCAAATTCCCTCTTTTTAAGGTTATGGAGACTTCTCCACAAGACGAAAAAACAGTTCTCTCATTGGGTCTCCATTTTGTCACAAATAGCAGCCACCTGGGGAACCCTGCCATCGTGAAATCCTTCCCATTGCCACAAGCCTTCCCACAGCTTGTTGATAGGCCATGTCAGCTTATGGGGTGTTGTTTTAAAGATGAGCTGTTCAAAGGCAAAAGTTCTTATTATCTATTTCTAAAATCATCTTCATCCCTGGGAACAGAGATCTTCTCCTAGAAGCACAGGACTACTCTTCTTTCTTTCTCTGTTCAAACTTCTCATGGGATAACAGCTATTTCAACATCTGCATATCTTAGCATGGAGGCTTTTGCTCTATATCAATTTGAACACTTCCATCGCACCATAGTTTCATGCATTATAAGGAAAGAGTCCTTTTTCCATAGATTATAAGAGTATTTCAGCTCCAGAACAAGGCATCTCTTCCTTCCTCCTGTGGCAAGCACATTTTCTCTCACTCTCAGGATTTTTCCTAGAGGTGCACAGAGAGAAACGGAAGAGAAAACAATTTCTATTTCTGCTCCTTGTTTTTCCTATGTGGAATGTGTTTGGAGAATTGTTTACCTGGAGTTGAGTGCTTGATTGGATTCTGGTGAGGATTGTTTGAGCCTGATGGCCAATCCAATCCACCTGTGTGTGGACTCTCGCAAGCAGGGTCACGAGTTAGTTAGATTAGAGATAGAGTAGGAGAAAGTAGTATGTAGTTTTTAGTATCTTCCTTTTATATAGTATATTAATGTATTTTACCATAATTATAATAAAGAAATAATTCAGCCTTCTGAACCGAGTCAGACATCATCACTTCTTCCCACTGGGTTCACCTGCATCCACAACATCCTCCCATCTGGGACTTCTTCCTCACTGACCTCGATGTCTTCATGCTGTTCATTTACATGACTGCATCTTGTTCTTTTCTTTCACTCGAGGGAGGACTGAAGCACTGAAAGGGTTAGCATCCCACCTAGGGCCTACCTGACCCGCCGGTAACTTGTAGCACGGAGCTGTGGCTGGGGTGAGTCAGGATCGACCTCATGGTTCGTCTTTCGTCTTTAACTTGTGTTTCACAGAGGCATGTCCAGCTTCTCAGTGGTTCAACAGACTGTAAGTTACGCAAAAAGCTTTGCATCACTTCCCCGAATTTCTTTCCATTCCAAACCACGACAATTGCTTACTGACATGACCAGTCATTTTTTCTAACTTGCTTTTGCTTTTCTATTTTCTACTACCTGAGAGGAGTATATTAAGCCTGTTTACAATATGCAGATATCTGCAAAACACTTAACAATTAATAAATCAATCAACTCACACACACATGTTATTTGTTGTAATCTATTAAAGGCAAACACAGAAGAAACAGAATTTTTCTAAGTTCGTTTTGGCAATTTTTAATAATTTTAAAATATACTTTAAAATGTCTTTTCTGTACATGTAGATATACGGAACTCTCAACGTAAACATGTTCACAACTTACTTTATGTCTCTAGTTAACATACATTTAGACAAAATGCCAAAGGTGAATGGAATGTCTCCACAGAGCAAGTAGAGTAAGACTCCTTCATTTGCTATTTCAATGTTATAAGTGTATGTAATACTGTATTTATTAAACCTTGCCTTAAACACTCCTAGAGAAGGGGCTCAGACTGTCTCAAAACAGCCTCTCACATTCCCACGTTTATAAGGACATGTAGTGACAAGATCAAGAGGAATGGCTTAAAATGAGAGATTTAGATTAAACATTAGGAAGAAATTTTTTATTTCTTATTTTTTATTTTTATATTATAGATTTCCCAGAGCGGTTGTGGATACCCTCTCCCTAGAAGTCCTTCAAGGGCAGGTTGGACGGGACCTGGTCTAGTTGAAGATGTCCTAGCCCATGGCAGAGGCTTTAGAACTAAATGATATTTAATGTTCCTTCCAATCTATACTATTCTATGATTCCCACATGTCAGTTCAACAAAAGTAGATTTATATGAGTTTATGTTTTTCTCTCCTAGACTACTGTTCCTTGCTGATGTAGAAATGAGACTATCTTTTGAAGGTCAGACATTCAATCCACCCCAACAGATTACCCTCCCAGCATCCTAATAAATCCAGGATAATACAGAGATTAGTCAGGAAATAAAAACTTGTTTCATTGAGCTGTCACTATTCCCTATCTTCCCCTTTAAATAATATTGGCTTATGTGAACCTAGGAAAAGAACCAAGCACATTGTGAATGGAGTAAGAATATGCTTTCTGCATAGCTCAGTCTAATACAGAGCTGGGGATCTAACCATGAAAACTCTGCTATAGAGAATCAATGTGTTACAGTTGGCTTATGACAGTAAGTGCTCCCTTTAATTTTTCTTTTATAAAAGAGTATTTTTATTCAGAGGTTTCATTGCATCACAAGGTTAATGCTACACTTAAATGACATAAGCTATCCAGGTTTAATAAATGTGAGAAGACAAAAACACAGCACAATTCCACCACATTACTCTTTCAAGTAAAATTAAAATTCAAGAAGAAGTTTGACATATTCAGAAACTGCAACTTTATTGATTTAATGAATAACTGGAGCAAGGACTTCAGAGAGTTGTTGGTAATGTTAGCGTTCAGGAACACACATAATCACGGGATATGATTATATACAGGTGGTTTTATTGAGCGCTGTCGCTGTAGGACACGTGAAAGCACTACGCGAGCCACTGCTATTGCGAGGTAAAAGAAAAGGGACATTTATTTTCTGACTCCATCTTTTATACTTTTCCCAAGGTGGTAGAGGATTGGCCCAACACTGGGCCACCTCTCCAAAGCCATTGGATATCATACTAATACATGAAATTTTCTCCACCCCCACGAAAGAATGTAAACAATATTATTGTTTACAGAAACTGTGGGAAAATTCTCCCACAGAATGTAAACTCAGAAGGCTTTAGAAAATCTTTTAATAATCAGGGCAACATCGCATCCTTCTTAGTTTAAAAGAAAAAGGAAAAGAAATGATCAAGGTTCATTGTCTGTTCACGGAGGAATCATCAGAGTGATCATTCGCATCGTCCTCAACTGTGTCATCACTCAATGATCCATCCATTTGATGCCTCTCAGTTTGGTCACGGTCTCCATGTTGCCCGTTGGCCGGATTCTGTCTCTGCGGCTGCAGGTCAGGACGAACACACCTCGAAGGTACCCAGTGTGCCCCAGTATCTGTGGACATGCAAGCATACCCGTGCCCCGAAGCTATAAGGTCATAGGCACCTTCCCATTGTTTGGTGACCAAATTCCGCACTTGAACTTTTGCCCGAGGCTGATGTGCCTCATCTGCAGCCTGCAACGAGAGATGATGATTTAAAATGACAGGGTTATTTGAATTCTGCTGCACCGTAAGATGATTGATGGTGTACAATGCTTTCTCCAACCTACTGTGCGGGGTCTCACCCTGCATTCTCCGTTTTTGTTTTTGAAGAACCCACTTCCGAATACCATGAGCGCGTTCTACAATAGCTTGGCCAGTTGGAGAATGGGGGATACCAAACTTGTGTGACACACCCCACAACTGCAGGAACTGCCGCACCTGCTGCGATGCGTAAGCAGGACCATTGTCGGTTTTCACAGCAGAAGGTATGCCCAGAACCGCAAAGGCCTGCCTCCAGTGGGCAATGACATCGCGGGCCTTTTCTCCAGTGTGAGCAGAAGCCCACATCGCAGAGGAGAATGTGTCCAGCGTGACATGCAACATACTTGAGCCGGCCAAACTCGGCAATCTGGGTGACATCGGGTCTGCCAAAGCTCCAAGGCCCTAAGGCCTCTAGGGTTTACCCCTGCTGGCAGAGGTGGAGCAAGTGCATGGCAGTCATCACAGGATTCAACAATGCCACGAGCCTCCGTTGGCGTCAGCTGAAACTGCTTCTGCAGAGTATGTGCATTCTGATGGAAAAACCCATGTGATGCCTTGGCCTGCGCGAGTGTATCAGGCTGAGGTGCTGCCCACACTGGGTTAGCCAACTTGTCAGCCCTTGCATTACCTTCTGCTACAAACCCTGGTAAATTGGTGTGACTTCTCACATGTAGAATGTAAAACGGATGCGCCTGGGCCTGAATGGCACACCACAAGGTCTTCAGGAAATGAAACAAGGCAGGGTTACTGACCTCTTTCAAAACGGAGTGACCCAACCGCTGCGCAATGTCAGCCACATAGGCAGAATCCGTGACCAAATTGAAAGGTTCCTGGGAAAATTTCTCAAACGCCATGACAGCAGCCCTCAGTTCAACCAATTGGGCCGACCCATTCTCATGACCTTCCAGAACCTACCACTCAGATCCGTCCTTCCAAGTAACAATGGCCTTTCCTGTTTTCCCCGACCCGTCAGTGAAGACGGTGGGTCCTTGCACGGGTTCCTGACTATTTTTGGGCCGCAGAGAGATCTGCGTAGATTTTGCCACCTGCAGTAGCTTGTGGCTGGGCAAATGATAAGTGATTTGCCCTGAAAAATTTTCCAGAGCACACTGCAGGGACACACAGTGCGCAAAGCTCCAGTCAAAGTCCTCCCGGGATACCAGGAGTATGATCTTTGCAGGATCTGCACCCATCAATTGCAAACACCGTTGCCGGCATTTACTTATCAACCGAGCAATCAACTCAGCCAATGTCGTTGCCGTCTTCTGCGGCTCACGGGGCAGGAAAACACATTCCAAGATGTGCAAGGGATCGGACCATTTGTCACTCCATTGACCAATGATACCTGTGGGATGCAAATCTGGAGTGGTAACGAACACAGTGACATCAACGGAAAGATCAATGCGATAAACTTGATGGGCAGAAACAGCCTGCTGAATTTTCTCCAGCACCTGACATGCCTCAGGGGTCAATATGCAAGGTGATTTAAAATCAGAGTCTCCCTTAAACAAATCATACACAGGCGACAGTTGTGTGTCAGTTAGTCCCAAGTATGGACGTAACCAGGTGATGACACCCATCAGTTTTTGAACATCATTCAGTGTCTTCACCGAGTGAGCAAATTGCACCTCCTGGTGTTGGATTGACCGTTCCAGAATTTTGACCCCCAAATACTTCCAAGGAAGTTGTTGTTGAAACTTTTATGGAGCCACCTGCAGCCCATGAGCATGCAAAGCATCGAGCAACTGAGGCTGAATCCTCAGCAGCTCATCCTGGGTAGACGCAGCCACCAAAGTGTCGTCCATATAATGATACAGATGTGCATCAGGAAACTGCTTGAGAACTCCAGACAAGGCACGAGCCACGTACCATTGGCATATGACTGGGGAATTTCGCATCCCCGGTGGCAGAACTTTCCACTGATATCGCTATTCGGGCTCATCATTGCCAACTGCTGGCACCGTGAGGGCAAATTTTGGTCTGTCATCGGGATGCAAAGGAATTGTAAAGAAACAATCCTTCAAATCCACGATGAAGATCGGCCAGCGTGCAGGAAGCATGGTAGGCGATGGCATGCCCACCTGCAACGTTCCCATGCCTTCCATGACAGCATTGACCTTCCGGAGGTCCTGTAACAACCTCCATTTCCCAGACTTCTTCTTGATGCAGAAAACAGGGGTGTTCCAGGGACTGTTAGAAGGCTCCAGACGACCCTGGTCCAACTGTTCCTGCACTAAATTTTGAAGGGCGATCAATTTTTCTTGAGGGAGGGGCCACTGGTTTTCCCAAACAGGTGTATCCACCAGCCACCGTATAGGAGGCGTAGAACACTCTGCGCCCTTCGCAACAGTGGCCTCCATCAAAAATCCGTCCTGATGCGCACCCCCCACGCAGACAGAACATCCCTCCCCCAGAGATTAGCAGGAGAAGGAGGAACATAAGGCCTAATCCAGGCCGTCTGTCCTTCTGGGTTTGCGACCAGCACAGGCTGCTGGCTCACGTAACATCGTGCTGTTCCCCCCAAACCCGCCACAGACATTTCCGCTGGATCCAGGGGCCAGTCCGGAGGCCAGGAGGCAAGCGAGAGAACCGTGACATCAGCGCCACTGTCAAGAAGCCGGCGCAGGTGGATCTCTGTGGCGTCGCACCAGGGATGGACAGGGTACACAGCATCTCGGGACGGTCGTTGGTCAGGACAGCGGTCCAGTGAACCTGAGGCGGTCCAGTAGATCCAAAATTGCCATCACCCCGCGATCGGTCAGCTCTCCTGCGAACAGAAGACTTAAAGGGCACAAGTTGAGCAAGCCGCGTCCCCTTCGGGATCGTAACCCGGGGGTGTGTGTGGAAACCATTGCACAAATCTGCCCTGTGAAGTCTGCACCTATGAGACCCAGGTGCACAAGAATGCCTTGAAGGGTGGCACTAGACCTCCCCATAAGAAGAGCACTCATGCCTTCACCCACGGGGCCAAAGGCGTCCAGGGGAACCTTGTGCACCTTGCAAGAGTCTAAAACTACTGTTGCTGCTGTGCAGACATCCACACCTGCTGACCCACAGGTGCTGGCGACAAGCTGGCTGAGCAGACCTCCATCGGCTCCGGTGGTCTGGAGAGGAACTTGTGTCTGAGCGTGCCCCTCTTTCGCACTCCGCTTCCTGTTTCCCGGCCCCGGGAGTGCTTGGCCACTAACATGAACAGTTGCCTTACAAGCATCTGCTGGATGGCCTGGCTTCCACATCGGCCACACACATATGAGGGAAATTTTCCCTTCTGTGCTTTCTTCCCCCATTTGTTTCTCGTCTGAGCAGTCCCCCGCGGCTGCTGTCAGCCTGTGGCGCTGCCCAGACCGGCTGCGCAGCAACAGCCCAAGCATCCACCTTCTGAGCCAAGGGGCCTAGGTCTGCACATGCCGCTGCCATCTGAGAGAGTGTTGCCCCTTCAGGAAGAGTCCGTATAACTCTTTTGCATTCTGCATTGCATTGCGTCCTAACGAGGTTTGCAATGGCTAGGTGCCTCAGCTCAGGTTCTACTATCTGTCTTTCCACAGAGGCTATCAACCTCCCTGCAAAGTCCATAAATGATTCATCATCCTTTTGAACAACAGTCAAATAGGATTCCTTTGGAGCGGCCATTTCTAGGGTCTGGATCACAGCTGCTAAGCCTAACGTCCCGCACTGTTCCAGTACAAGAGGATCGTATCCAGCCTGCCCCTGAGGATCAACATAATTGCCTGTGCCCATCAGCATGTCAATCGTGACCACATGCCTGGGATCCTGCTGCCCCTGTGTAGCATTCTTCTGCGCTGCTCTGGCCGCTAAGGCAGACCACTTGTCCTGAAACACGCCAAGTTGCATAGGGTTAAAAAGAACCCGTGCCACAGAATGAATATCGGAAGGCGTTAGCAGGTCATCAACAAAGGACCGAATCATATGCATAACCTCATCAGACCCATGACCATGCTGTGCAACGGCGTGTCAGATGTCCCTCAAGATCTTATATGGAACAGGCTGGTGAGTGTTATGAGTTACACCCCTGAGCACAGGGAAAACTTGGGGACACCCCATTAAGGCTGTATCACCCACCGTGTCATGTCCCGTGGACCCCGGGACAGCAGCAGCCCCTGGGCTGCAAGGCAGTGCAACATCACAGGACACCACACGCCCTGCAGCATCAGCAGAGCCAAAGGAGCCTTCCCCCTGATCCGGCAGGCTCCGCAGGTGGGAATAGTCACACATCTCCTCAGCCTTATCCCGGACCTCATTCCAAAATCGCCTGTGGTCCTTTGGACGCACAGTCACCTGGCAGGCAGCGAGGGGAGGATCCATGGCCACGGGGAGTCACCGGTCTCCCGCCGGCCGCGTCAGCAGTCGCGGTAAAACTGAACACCCCAGCGACCTGCCGCGCCGCAGCCCCAGCCCCCGCGGCGGTCGGTGAAGGCGGAGTCAAACCAGCCGGTGCCCCGGTGTTGCCATCCGTAGCGTCAGCAGAGGGTACCGCGGCAGGCACTGGCGGCAGCACAGACCACAACCCCAGCACGGCACCCCCATCTCCCGGGGCGGGGAAAGGGTGCGGCAAAAAAGGAGACGTGGCGCCCGGAGACACGTCACGGCAGGAGGACACAAGGGAGTCCGGCACGCCCCCAAGGAGCACTGGAGTCATGACATGCAGCCTCCCGGCAGATACTGTCCGCATCAGGCAGGACGGGGTGGGCTGCTCGCCCGCTGGGGCGGGGCCCGATGGAACAGGGATGAACGCCCCGCCCTTGGTGGCCCCCACCGCCTGCGCATGCCCAGCGGGCTGCGCAGACTGTGCAGGCTCCGGGATCGGAGCCGGGGCGTCCTCGGCAGACGAGCCCGAGACCGAACCGGGCGAACCCACCTGCGTCGTCTCCAGGGGAAATGTAACACCACAGTTTGGGCAATGCACTGTCACCGAGTCCAGCACAATCTGAGACCGGGTCTGAACTGCGGCACCCCGTTCACCTTTGAGCGCCGGGAAGGCACAAAGAGAGATCTCTCCTCCCCCCAGCCCACTACGCCTGCGACGCGGGGCGGAGCAAGGCGGCTGAACCGGCTCCTCTGAGCCCCCAGCAATCCCTGGGGCTTCGTCCACTGACCGGACATTCGGAGCCAGCGGACTGGGGGCCCGAGCTACACCAGAGGAGAAGCCACCTTCTGGCTCACTCCCCGGGGGGCACGGTGAATCAGGGCCACCCCAGAGACACTCGGTGTCTCCGGGATCCACATCAGAGACAGATAGGTCCCCCAGAGAAGCCTGGGAACTACCAATCTCAGACCCCTGCCAAACAGCATCCAACCTCCTCCACAGTAACACCAGCGGCCCAACATCTTCAAAACAACTATCAAGGAGGGCGTCCATGAGACGATCTCCCACGGGAGACCAATTCTCCCAGGAAAGGGCTTCTTCCAGCCTGGGAAAAAATCCCTGCTCCCGTGCCCAGAAAAACAATCTCTCAAAATTCTCCCAAGAAAGGAGAAGGCGTTTTTGCCTCAAGATATCGCGCCAAATTCCCAACACTTCTTCCACAGTCTCCATCACCAAGACAACAGCAGGCAAAGTGCCAAACAGTGAGAGAAACAGAACTCACACGCGTTCCCAGCCTAAACTGCAATACACGCGGGCGGTCACCAGATGTCGCTGTAGGACACGTGAAAGTGCTACGCGAGCACTGCTATTTGCGAGGTAAAGAAAAAAAGGACGTTTATTTTCTGACTCCATCTTTTATACTTTTCCCAAGGTGGTAGAGGATTGGCCCGACACTGGGCCACCTCTTCAAAGATATTGGATATAGTACCAATACATCAAATTTTCTCCACCCCCACAAAAGAATGTAAACTATATATTGTTTACAGAAACTGTGTGGGAAAATTCTCCCACAGAATGTAAACTCAAAAGGCTTTAGAAAATCTTTTAATAATCAGGGCGACAGAGCGCTCTGGGAATCAGGGGTACAGACCCAAATCTGACTGACATGGCTTTCGAGTTGAACGTATTTTATATTCTATTGTTATATAACTTACATATTAATTATTAAACTTATATTGTTCTATTGTATACATTGACTTTATTCAAGTGTGAGTTTCTCGTGATCTTCCTCAAGCCCCTGACCACAGTTTCTCATTATTATTTTTACGATTAAACAGTAATTATATTTAATTACTAAACAATCATCACATTATATGATTATATAATTTATCACATACTAGCTAAACAGGTGCAGTTGTAGCAAGTACAAGGCCTATACTTTCCCAGGGTATTTTCCCAGGGCCTACTAAGCTTAATTTTCCTAAATCCCCTTGATTTTAAAACCCTTTTACTATCAGTAAGAAGTTTAAGTTATTTTATTTTAATCTTACCAGTAGTAAACTAAAACCAAAAGAATAATAAAACATAAATATCTTCTCTTTACATAGCAAAATCAAACAAGCAAGAAAGTGGAATGGACCTGTTTCATGCTTTCATAATTACATTCAAGATACTTTTAATAACTTAAAATGACTAAATATATCTGTGTCATTTTTATGCTTGAAAATTCCACCAAAAGAAAGTGAAGAGAAAAATATGAAATAAAGAAAAAGAGGAAAAATTATTTCTCTAGCAAATTAAAGATATTTGCTAAGATCTACTGAAGAAAGAATCTGCAGAAAAATGTAAAAAAAAAATCAGTTAAAAACAACTCAGATTCAAACCCCAAAATACAACCACAAAATCCTGAAGAGCAGTAATATCAAAGAACAAAATCTTACACAAAATCCCAAGACTATTTCATTGGCTTCTAAAGGTGTATATAATGTCCATATAAAGGTTGGAGAAACAGCAGTACTGTGCATGAAAAGATAATATTTATCTAAAGTACATCAATAAATACTTCAAAAGTATAGGACATTTTTGAATAAAATAAATGTGAGAATTTAATAAAATAATTTAAATTAAAAAGCAAATTCTGAAAAGATTGTGTCATTCTCATTCACAGTGTAGAAATACAGTATATACTGATGTGCCTGAAATGACTGTCTTTTTGATGCCTCCTAGTTTATTAAATATAAGATGCAAATCAAAGGAGTGATTGAACCAATTATTCTAGTATTCAGAACAAAGAAATTGCTATTTTCTATTTCTTTCAGTGATCATGCATAGTCTAAGCATATTTTGCTAAAGGAAAGAGGAACTAGAGTATATGTTATTACTCTAGTGAAAGGAAGTTATCTCTAGAGCTGCTCAAATATAGTGGAGCATTGACAACCAGTGTGTAGGCCATTTTTAAATATACAGCTTTTTACAACACCATATCTTAAACAAAAAAGGGTACAATAGCCTAAGAAACCCAAACCACAAGAAACCCTCCTCTGCAATAAAGAAATCTACATTCTTGTAGCTTTTCAAGATAAAAAATTAAAACTTTAGCATTTCAAGATAAAAACTAAAAATATTCAGAATCTTGGTAAATTTTTGTAGCTTGAAATCTCCTTTTGAGCTTCTTCCACTCTAGAAACAACATATTCAGAACCCGTATGTAGATATGATTGCCAGCTATAATTCTCTTCCTGTAGCAGTGGAAAGAAAGGGTGTTTGGGGGAAACAACAACAACAACAAAAACAACAAAATATCCCCAACTTACAAACACTTTTTTTTTCTTGAGCCTCACAAGTGAAATTCCCCCTTCCCATCATCTAGATGTGCAAATGGTGAGGATCAAGGACAGATTAGTTCTTTAGTACTACTTTGGTATGGCACCTAGAAAGGGTCAGACAATTTTAATTGAAAATCTAACACTTTTTTCTGAACATGATACTATTGATGACTGCAAAACAATATATTAGGTGCTCCCACATAAGCACATAATTGAAAAATTGTTACTTATCAAGAAGATAATAATGTTGTATTAAAATAAAAACAAAAAAAACGTTTTGAATTTTTTCTAAAATGAAGTACAAATCACATATGCTAGTTGTCTGTCTAATTCTGATGCAGTCATTAGTTCTAGAAAAATTAACAGAAATAGGAACAATTCTTTTACCCAATCCTACTCTAGTAAAGCACATATGAAATGTATCAGCGGATATTAGGAAGAAGCTGAAATATCTTTTGTTCTGCTTATTATATACATTTGGATATATTGGATTAATTTTAAATTTCCTAGTTTGTTCAAAATGCTATCACTTTATTAGTGTTGCTAATTTGAAAAGCAGCCACAAATATGAAGGCCCAGCTGGGTTCTCAAAAAAAAAAAAAATCCCCAAAAACCCAAGATGCTCGCCTTTCAGGAAAAGCAGCTCTCCTTACGAAAATTAATTTTACAATATCACAACCTTGTATATTAATTAAATAAAATTTATTTGTTTCTTGACAAAAAGTTTATCTGTACAAGAAACACCAGAAGATTCAGCAGAGATAAAGCCACAGGTTTAATATCTCACAGAGATATTAAACTGTGTCATAATTAGGATTCCTTAATTATGTTGGTAACTCAAAATGAAACATGATAATGCTAGTTACAGGTTTTTCTTTAGAAAGAATAATTTTCCAGCACAATTCCGCAATATCCAACAGAACTTTAGCCCCGCAGACTTCTTGTCTCTCCCGGCCAAATGATACTTTTTTTTTCACTTAATGTATTTTGACACTAAAAGTCTATTAAAAAAAAAAATCAAGGAAATTGCTAATTACATGCATCTGTGTAGTTTTCAGCATTACACTTGTGTTAAAACTACTAAGAACAGCTCAATTTCAGACATCTATTGTCTACTGTTCCTGAAAGTTTCAGTTTCAGGCTGTTTGTTTCAAGAAGGTTAGCAACCCATCTCCTCAACTATGGAATGGCTAAACATCAAGACAGTTGGCCAATCAAGTTCTTCACATCAAACAGAAAGCTTACATACTTATGAAACACCAAGGTCTGATAAAATTAATAGTGAAACTAAATAAATTGATTGTGGAAGAACTCTATGCCAATGGATTTCTAGCACCCCATGGTACACACCAGATTATAGTGTAGCCCATTGGATACACAATAGATAATAGAAAAAATGCATTTAAAATTAGATTACTTATTTTAAAATTCTCTATGTGTTCATTTTTCACATAGCAATTATCTGCAAATATAAAAAGGAGAATTACAGAAAAGTGAGTTTAATTTGCACTGTATGGAAAAAAAAAGTTTATTCACTGCTATAACAGATCCTAGATTTATAAATATATTAGTTTCTTCTGCTATATAGAGGGAAAACTACCACAACTCTTAATTCTTCTCTCCCCCCATGTATGGAAGAGAACACAAAGATGTAATGTGAAAGCCCTCTCTGTAATGAAATGTCCTCTTCAATTTTAGAAAGACTGTCAAGAAAAGATGAACTCAAATATGAATTATAACAAAGTGATGACAAATTCAAATAGAAATAGCAAGGCATGATGAGTACTGTATTGTGTGAATTAGATGATTTGACAGTATTGAGAAACAAAAGAAGTACAATTCTGCATAAGCAGCAATGTGAAAACTCTACATAATGCTTCTTCAGGCTATCTTCAAATAACTTCAGACTATCAAAAACATTTCACCATTAAATGAAAAAATTATGTTATGCCACTATATGTTACTCACTGTTACTTGACTAAAAAACCCAATAGCTCTTTAACATCTTTTAAAATATATAAGAAAAGGACATAGAAGGAGTCATCCTACTACAATGACAATTCCAAATAATGCTCAGTGTCTCTTTCTGTGATTTTTTAAGAGGAATCATGGAAGAGAAATGCAAAGAAATCTGCTGGAAAAGAAAGATGTTTTTGAAAGAGAGGCAAGAAAGCCTACAATGAATAAAATACGTAAGCATGCCTATATTTTAAGGCAGATGTTTAGACCAGAACTTCCTCCAAAACCAAGTTAGGCACAGGTTATATAGGTATGTGAGTTTTACTTAGTAAACAGATAAAAACATGTTATTAAAAATTTAAGGTCTACTGGTGATATATACTGTGAAGTGTGCAAAAACTTTACGTTAGTGTACATGGTTAGTCTTTAAAGATTGAGTATCAAATTATACAAATGATAATTAGTCAGTCTACTAATTCTGGGCTTTTTCAAAGACTTTTTCTATCCTTCTTTATAATGATCAGCTTCAAAGGACAATTAGGTCAGGATCAAAGGAAGTACTAGTATGGGTGCTCTTGTGGTAGGAGATAGATACAGACCACCTTTCAGCATAACATGCATTTTTTAAAACAATTTAAGAAGCTCTCTAAAGCATAGAGCCAGATTATTTGAATGAATTTTCATCTTCCTGCAATCTATTGGACGGACAACACAGCTAGAACTAAGCAGCTGAGCTGTTGCAGGGAGGATAATTCCCTGATACAAGCAATGAATTGGGAAATGCACAGTGGGTCTGATATACACTAACAGAGACAGACTGACTGGGAACATAATAATCAGTGGCAGCTTGGGCTGCAGTGATGATGAAATGGAAAAGCTCAAGATCCCTGGGGAAGGGAGAAGAAGGTAACAAGTAGCACACTATAGATTCAGGGCTCTAGAAGTGAAAAAAAAACTGGCTTAATCAAGAAATTGGTATGAGTGACCCTAAGAGAGACAGGTCTGGAGGGGAAAAGAGCTTGTAAAAGCTGATGGTCCCTCAAAATAATCAGGAAAAGAAACAGATTAGAAGATTAGTTTGACAAGGAACTCATGACTGTGTTTCAAAGCAAAAACATAGTCCACAGAATGAGGAAGCAGGAACAGTTTACAAGAGAGACTATATTGCTCAGACAAGCAGGGACGGTGTAAGGAAAGACAAGGCTCACCTAAAGTTGATTCTTGCAAGTGATGTCAAATGCAACTAGAGCTTCAAGAGCTCTATTAATAGGAAAAATCTGTCAAGAGAAAACACGGCTGTATTATTCTATAGGGCTGAAGTGAGAGCAGACAAGAGGAAGGTTGAATTACTTGCCTTGCTTGCAATACTAGCCTGCCCATACCTCTGTGCTGGTTACTGAGAAGATGGAATTTGCCTCTTCACACCCACACCTGGCAGAAGCACATGAATCATGGCAGGTAAAGTGTGGACATAAGGAAAAAAAAAATCATCTGAGGAAAGTGGAGTCATTGACCAGAAAGTCTGTGTAGTCTCTGTCCTTGGAGGTTTTCAAGACTCCACTGCATAAAGTACTGAGCATCGTCATTTGACCTTGTAGCAGGCCCAGCTTTGCATGGAAGTTGGACTAGAGATCTCTAGAGCCCTTTCCAGCCTAAATCATTCAGCAACACAACAGACTATGCAAATAAAACTACTTTATTTTAAAATTTTGTGTGTGCACTACTAGATTAAAGGAGTTCTGATCAACTCTACAACTGGGAAAAAAAATGAAAGTGAAGATTCTGAGCTCTAAAGACATATTTTTCAAAGTAATTTCTGAGCTTAAATGGGAGAAAATGAATAATTGGACACAATACTTTGAGTTGTGGTGTACATTTTTTAAAGTTCAATAGATATAATAAATAGCTTGTGAACAATTTATATGAGATGAGCAGTTTTTATAATAGATGTGTTTTTCAGTCAGAGAATTTTGAATGACTGAAGCACCTACTTCCTCAAACAGATGCAATTTTTCTAATACTCAAGCTAAAAATCAATCTATGGCTATAAAACCTGACCTAGATAAATCATTATTTTCTTCTCCTTGAAGACATTGTACAACACACATACAATTGAGAAATTTAATAGTATGATAAACACCTGTCGTGGTTTGACACGGAAGGAAGAGGGTCAAACCAGTCAGTGGTCAGGGTTGGATATTGACACTTGGGCTGACCAATTGAAGGTTACACACACCTCTGAGAACACAAAGGACTTAAAAGCAGAACTCCCAGAGGAACTTTCTCCAGCCCGTGGCTGAGTGGGGGAGGGGAGGTTGAGGTAGGCCGAAGGGTGGAGGGTCTGGAACTGGCTCCGGCTCCCTGTGGGTGAAGGGTGGAAGAAATCTAGGATGTTCCCATTTTCCCCCCAGAGTCCGTCTCTCTCTTGAAAGAGAGAGCGACAGTGCCGACAGTATTCAGGCAGAGGAGGAAAAGGGGGGAAAGTGTGCCCAGCGTGGGAGCTGGAGCCTGGGCCAAGAGCCATCCAGGGAGTCGGGACTTTTAACCCTTCCTTGAGAAATGGAAGCTTTGTGAAATTTTACTCCTCTTTGGTTTGAAAGAGAAGAAGAGAGACAGTCTGGGACCTGAGATGTTAGGAAAAGAAGGTTGAGGGGGAAGATGATGGAGTGGCTTTTGGCTGGAGTTTTTCTTGTTAACCATAGACTGAACCAATTTTCTTCTCCAAGAGAGCCTGCATTTTAGGGGGATGTTTGGTGAGCCAAGAGACCTGCCTCAGTGACTACCAACACAGGAGTGGAGTCAACAGAGAAGAGTTGAGGAGGGTGTGGTGATGTCCTCTGTCTTCAGAAAGATGATCTCTGTTCTTGAGACCCTCGACCCCAGGGGAGGAAGAAATTGGGGGGATGGTGGTCCCAAAAATGAAAAACTAAACTGTTATTTTTTTCCCTCTTGGCAAAGCATCCTTGAAAAGAAAAATCCTAAGAGCAGTCTGTCCACTCACTGTGGTGAGTGCACTATGCATGGAAAGGAGAGTTGTCACCATGGCAAAATTCTTCTCTGGGTGGTGCCATGTGTGACATGGAAACACTAGAGGTGGCAATTGTCTTTCTTGGGGGGTCAGGCCTATGGCACAGGAGAGACTCCTCTCTCCCTCGATGGACTGAGTATTGATTATCTGAAGGGTGGGAACCTGATTGGGGGTCCAAATTGTGTCTCGTTGTGGTTTGTTTGAACTGGGGGGGCGGAGGAATGTTTTGGAAGGTTTTCATTTTGGATTTAGTGTGTGCTTTTCTTTCTTTTTCCTTTTATAGTAATAATAGCTTAATAAGGTTTTTCCTTTGTTATTAAGCTTGGGCCTGCTATGCTCTGTTCCTGATCGCATTTCACAACATTCAATAGAGAGGTTGCGTTTTCATGGGAGCACTGGCATTGTGCCAGTGTCAAACCATGACAACACCACTAAAGCCTTTTTATGCCTTCAGGCAAAGCTGTAAATATCAGCTTAAAAAACACTCATAGTGAGCTGTTAGGAACATCTAAATAATTTTTACTAATAACACCAATTTGTAAAAGAAGTGCTAGGATGACAGTGATGAAACTATCAGTGAAACTGGCCAGAATTCCTTGCACAGTATTAGTGGCAAACTATTCTAAAAAAATAGCAGAAAATGAAAAATAGGTGGAAAAAAAGTAAAATAAAGTGTCACAGAGGAAATAATTGATTATATCTTACTGAAGACATTAAATCTACATATAAACATCATAGTAAGGTGGAAAAAATCATCTGTAATTGAAAGACAATTCATCAAATGCCAAAAATATATTGCTTGAAGCATACTTTGGAGCATACATTCACGAGCTAGGTAGTGGCTATGTACAGTGCATGCAGTTACTCTGTGGATTTACCAAAGACAGGAAAGGATTGATGGAAGAAACACTAGGCAAGGTGTCTGAAGCCTGTGTTTTAAGAAACAAAAACCTTCAAGTTTCAGCATCAGTTATTTATACAAATGGGCTCATTGTTTGTTTACAGGCAATATTTTAACATTTAAACATTTCAAATCCTAGGAAATCTAACTGCCTGTCAGGAGAGAAAAAGAACAAGCAAGCTATCCAGGTTCATGATTTCTCTGCTCTATTATAACATGACAAGTATACTCACCTGGAACAGAGAGAGCAGCAGTAGAAATACAAATTAATTGGCAAATGTAAAGTACATATGAAATTATGAGCCCTGAGCTGACTAGATGGGCACTATAGGATTATCATAGCTCTGTTAAATCAGCACTGCTCAGTACTCAGTAGTAGTTAAAAACCCAAAGAGAAATTATTAGGAAAGGCACAACAAATGAAACAGAAACATTATTATGCTGCTTTTTAAGTCCTTCAAAGTAAGACCTGGCAAGACAGGAAAAGGTCCAGAGCATGTTGGTAAGAACGTTCAGTTGTACAGGAATGTTCAGTTTCCCACAGGAAAAGCAACAGACTGGTTTGGCATCTTCAAAAGACTCCTGTCTCTCGAAAAGAGACATAGAGATAACAGAGAACTATAAAATCAGACAGACATAGACACAGTAGACATTCAGAAATTGCACACTGTCTCCTCCAATATAAGAACTGGAGCATAAAATAAAACTAGTATAAGCCAGTTTCAAAACAAAGGAGACACTTGCTCAGGCAAAGCAACAGTGCCACAAGATCTTGCAAATGCTGAGTTTACAGAGCCTCAGGGGTTAACTGTAACATTACATGGAAGCAAAACACTCTGAAACCACATTTGATTCAGAATGTCCTGTGAGAAAAAAATACTTCAAAACTGAAAACAGTTCAAATGAAAACCCTTTTTTGCCCTGTCCTTATTATTAGACATTTGATCTATAAGCTCTGATGGGCACAGGTTAGTAGGACAGATAAATCTTTGTTCTGACCCACAACCTATGTTCTCTCATATTAATGCCCTTTTCTGAACCTCAGCATGTCTTCTTTGTGCTCTTAAATTGTAGTCAAACAGAGTCAACACTGACAAATCAAAGTTCATATTATATCTGCCATGTGAAAATTTCTTCTCTGTACCTTGCATTAATGAAATGAAACAAGAAATTCCCCCATATCCACAGGACAAAAATTAGTTTTACTAGATACACTACCTAATGAGTGTGGGATTGACACAGTATACTTTTTGAACCTTTAATTTTTTCTTACTAAAACAAAATGGAAGCCCATTTGGCTGTATAATATGCATATTATATCTAAAGGATGGTTCCTTACATGAAAGGGTTTGACAGCAGAAAGAAGTCATGCAGCAGGTGTGGGTAAGTATATAAGAGAAATCTCTATCTACACAGAGATAGAAAGCATATACAGAACACGGAATCTAATGTATGACAAAGTAGATTAGCTAATTAAGCTGAACCTTGCTCTAGATGCAACTTCAAGCCATTGTGGCATGTAAAGTGATCTTTTTTTCCTTTCCAAGAGGTCCATGAGGTTCATCTATGAGGAATTTTATATAAATTCATCTATCTATAGCTTCTAAAGATTACGTCTTAGGGAAATTCACAGCAGGAGCTAATTTTCTTATCTGTAGCAAATAAATTTCCTTATAACAGTATATTTCCTGAATCCATTCAATCCATGCTAAAGACTGTCAAACCCCAAACTATAATTTTTCCTATGTGGGCTGCACAGACCACATAAAGCAAAACTGAATCTAAGTGGATTAATTCTCAGCAGGTTTTTCTCTATGTGCTGCCAAGAAAGGATGGAGAGAAGAGTTTGATAATGCAGAGAGATTCAAGATTTTTTCCAGTATAATGGGTGATCTGAAAATAAATAATCTATAGAGACCACACATGCATTGTTGTTACAGCTTTGTTTGCAGTTTTCTTAGTGCAGAGAGTGCACAAACAGACATTGTGCGTTTGGGATGAATGAGAATGACAGAATGGTTGGGGGTGTAAGGGGCTTTTGGAGATCATCCTGTCAAACCACTCATGCTAGGCAGTTTTACCTAGAGCAAGTTGCACAGGATTGCATCCAGATAGGTTTCAAATACCTACAAAGAAAGACATTCCTCAACCTCTCTGGTCAGCCTGTGCCCCTATTCTGTCACCCTCACAGTAAAGAAGTTATTCCTCATGTTCAGATGGATCTTTCTGCATTTTGGTTGTGCCCATTGTCCCTTGTACTGTCTCTGAGTGCTGTATAAGTGAGACACAACATACATAGTGTTTCAGAAATATCTTTGTGACTTCGATTAAAAAAGATACTCTAGTCCTTGGAAATCAAATTTCAAGGTATATGGTTAATTTGATCTGACATATTGATCTGTCAGATACATGGAATCTTACCTTAAATAAAGACCATTACTTGTGGCAAGCACATTTCTCTCCCTCTCAGGATTTTTCCTAGAGGTGCACAGAGAGAAATGGAAGAGAAAACAATTTCTATTTCTGCTCCTTGTTTTTCCTATGTGGAATGTGTTTGGAGAATTGTTTACCTGGAGTGAGTGCTTGATTGGATTCTGGTGAGGATTGTTTGAGCCTGATGGCCAATCCAATCCACCTGTGGCTGGGCTCTCGAGAGAGGGTCATGAGTTGGTTTAGTTTTTTAGAGCTAGAGTAGGAGAAAGTAGTATGTAGTTTTTAGTATCCTCCTTTTATATAGTATATTAATGTATTTTACCATAATTATAATAAAGAAATAATTCAGCCTTCTGAATTGAGTCAGACATCGTCATTTCTTCCCACTGGGTTCGCCTGCATCTACAACAACTACTGATACACACAGTGGAAGGGGAAGTTTACTACCAAGAAGATAAACTAAATTTCACTATGGTTGACTGAGATCAAATTGAATATCCATTTAGAGGTTCAAGTTAAAGGGATGCCTACTTTTGCATGGGCATGGATAACCAGAGTTTCAAGAGAAGCAGAAAAAAAGGATTTTGGGAAAATAGGGCATAAATATCTGTCAAAATATATATTTTTTTAATAGCTCCTAACCGAAGTTTGACCTGCAAACAATTTTAGTTGGTTTTCCTATGGAAAAATGGAACCATTTGCCAAAAGCACACACATTGTGTTCCTAGCAGCTGCATGCAAACAGGAAGCCTGGCAGAGAAGAGAGAATATACATCTGCTTATACTCAGAAGATGGCTGAACTCACATGCCAGTTTCTTTCTCAGTCAGGAAAGAGCAGAATTGCCTCAGATCATATTTAATATGGTATTACCACTTATCAGGCATCAGGATAACTAATCATGCTTTATTTCTATAGAATACTAGTGGGTCTAGCAAGCCCAATCAATAGAGTTTTTTACTTATAGATATTATTTTTCATGTTTTCCAGTTCTTGCTATAAAATTATAAAATCCTAATATAAAAAAGTTCTGTTGTTAAAGTCTTAGGGTGTGTGAGTAAATACCTTTAACCCTGAAGAAAAAGGAGAGACAAAAATATTTTTCCATCCTGAAGATGTTTTATCTCCATCAGTGCTGAATATAAAGAAAAAGTGGATAAATATGCTTAAGTGTTGACAGGGACTTTCCAAGAAGAATATTATCACAGTCCTTTTTCTATTACACGGTATGATATGGTGCTATGAAGAATTAGCTGAGAAATGTTAAGACATCCTTCCTCAGGTATCAAAAGTTATACAATAACATAGCTATGCTTGTGTGGAGATCTGCACAGTAATTAACCATGTTTCTGGCTTGGATGTATACAGCTGGTGACTGGAAGGAGTATCTGCCTTAGTAGGTTATTGACCCATCTATTCACTAGACAGTGCTTCCCAACTGTTTGAAAAGAAAGAAGACACTCATTGATGTCCAATGACTTTCAAAATTTTGTGAGATGTAGGAATTGCCTCATTCATTAGAACATTACATTGGTATATCATTCCAAAGATGTTCATAGCTCTCAGGGAACTAGTGCACAGAAACCTGAAGGGCCTTACCATGTTATAAAGAAATCCCTTTTAAAACTCAAATAAAAAATTTGTTTCATTTGATAGCATTCCAGCTGTAAAGGTCTCTTCTATGTTTGAGTCTATGATGAACACACAGCATTTACCATATCATTTTCCTAGTTTGTTTTTTTTTTCCCTGTTGTTTTCTTTTTGTTTGGTTTTTTTTTTTTTGGGGGGGGGGTGGGGTTGTGGTTTTATTTGTTACACAAAATAATTTCTGGAGACCTATCATACGTTAATTAACATATCACCTATTTAAGTCTACCAGCTCACCTTTGATCCTAGTGAGCAAAACATAATTATTTTTTAACTAAAAAAGAGTAACAACATGCAGTGTTTTATATAAGATAGTATACCAATTCTAACCTATTCTGTTAGTAAGTATTCTGTATTAAGTATTCCATATCAATTAGAAAGAAAAACTGTAATTTCCCTATTAAAGTAACAGTAGAAACAAGACAAGTTAACACTGAGGAAGGTTTTATTCTGCTTATGGAGAAAGATGAAAAATATCTAGAACATATATATTAAAAAATATCTAGAACATATCTATTAAATACAATGAAAGCAGAACAGGGGAGAAAAAAAATGCATATGTAATCTTAATGAATCACACAGTAGAGCAATATACCTTGAGAAATCATTCAAGTCATTCACTTCCCCAAGCCATGATCAGTGAGAAAAAGAAGAGAAAAAATCACTTAAAATTTTCTGAAAATAATCTTGATGGTCTTGAATTAACAAATATGTTTTTTAAAAGACAAAATGATCAAAATTAATAGTTCTGAGAGAACAAAAAAGAAAGAAGAAGAAGAAAAGTGTGACAGAGGTTTTTGTAAATGGGATTTTTCCCAGCATCTGGAACTAATATCTTATTTTTGGTATTGTTTAACTGGATATCAGGTACTACTGAAATAGCATGTCAGAGCACTGATAGGAAAGGTATTTCTTTTTTCTTTTTCCCAGTGCACTGTGCAGGTAGGAATATTTGATTTCATGCATGAGTTTCAAATTTCTTTGGGGATTCCAGAAAGCCAATTTGACTTTATAAAATTGATGAATGAGAAAAAAGAAAGTACTGTTTGTGTCTGTTGATTTTGGAAGCTACATGCCCAGGACTTTGGCACACTGGACATTACTAATCACAGTCACAGTAGTCACAGTACTACAGTGAATAGAAGCTGAAGCTTCTTGCCTCAAGGAACTTGTTCATCAGAATGCATAAATTATTTACATTTTACTGTTTTTTTACTAGTCTCCCTTAATAACAGCAGAAAAGGAAATATTACAAAATTAATTTTTTGTAATCTAATAAAGCTTTTAAATTAAAATGTTCAAGCAGTAAAACCTAAGGAAGAACACAATACAGGGACTAAGGAAACAAATGACTGCAAGAGGGTGATGATATGCAACTACTGCTGCATCAGGCACAGGGAGCTGGTTTGCACAGCACTGTATCAGTGCTGATGTGAAAGGGGACAGTGAGAGACACACTAATCACGCTTTGATTTTTAATGATTTTATCAGAACTACATCAGATCTAAACTGCGAAGGAACTTGTAAGATCATCTGAGCTGTTACATGCACAAGATCTGGAATCTAATCCAGTTATATTTTGTTTGAACTGTACTGATCATCATTTAACACACTAAATGAAACAGACTTCCATTAATAGTCAGTGAACTACAAAGCAATCATTCCTATTTCAAAAGACCAAAAATGATAGGCATCCTAAATGAAAAAATATTACATAAGCATTTGAAAAATGTTACATAAAAGTATTTATGTGCTGAAAATACTGAGAGAATTTTTTAAAACAGAGAGAGAAATATTATTTTGTGTAGAAGCATGTGTGGTTTTACCACTTCATTATATAATTACTAATCTGTGTTCTGTATACAATAATCTGCAGAAATTAATAAAAATAATTAAATACAAACTAAATATGTAATCAGTGTCAGCCCCTTCAACCATAAGTCAAATGTATAAACTTTAAAGCTATTAAAACCATTGAGAGGGGTACCAGTGGTGATCATCATGAAATTGCTATTGCTGCTCCCAGATCAGAGGAAGCTGGTATTCTCCTGTTGAGTGACAGGAGACAGATACACCTGATGAAGAAGATGGTCCTGAGACTGCTATTTCTCCCTCACGCCAAGATGAGGAAGGACTTTCCATTTTATACACCCATGGGGAAGCCCATTGTAGGGACTGAACAATCACAATTATCATGTGGATTAGCCAGAATATATAAAGGATTCCTTTCCATAAGGTGTACAGGCTACTTCACAACCTCCATGGAACAGAGCCAGATAAACTGAGGGTTCATATCCTAACGCTGTATCACCTCAGATACACCGTGCCTCAGTCTCAGCAGACAGCATTCAAGACTTACTTTAGTGAAAAAAAGGAACAAGGCAACAAGGAGCTCATGTCTGGACAACTGGGGCTGAGCCTTGACTGAAGATTTTGCCAGATTAAGCAGTCTCACTGCCCAGCACAGAGACAGCATAGATGCTTCCTGCTCACACTGATCATACTTCCTCCCTGTCCCTACCAAATCTGCAGTTTGACTGGAGAATTATCTTGTATCTTGTATCTTGGAGCAAAAAAAAAAAACAAAAAAGGAAACCATTCTTCATCACTGTTGTGGTTTGACACAGGAAAAGGAATCTTCTCGGCAGGAAGAGGTCAATCCAGTCAGGTCAGGTTTGGATATTGGCACTTGGAGTGACCACTTGAAGGTGGACATGTCTCTGAGAACACAGAGGGGTTAAAAGCAGAATTCTCAGGAGAACTTGCTCTCTTTGGTTCTGGTCATTGGAGGGTGCAGACCTCCCCTCCCCAGCCATGGGCTGGGATCAGGGAGGGGAAGCCATGCAGCCTGGAGAGGTAGGCCAGGGGGTGAAGGGTCTGGAACTGAGCTGGGCCATCTCCTGTGGACAGATGGGTGGACTTCAATACATACAAAATGGAAAATGCGGACCTCAGAACATTCTTTTTTCCAAGGGAAGCCCAAATTGAAATATGTCACCATATTTGTTAGGCAATTGAAATAGGTAATAATAATGGTTTCTGTACTATAGTTAAATTTAGATTACCAGAATTGTTCAGAGAAGCAAAATGCAGCCAGACAATTGCATAGGCTTTTCTGCATGTGATATTTGAATGAGAAGCTAGCAGGGGAAAAAAATTTTCTTGGTTACCTTAGAGTGCCTAATAATTTACAGAAGTATGTCATAAACAATTCTCAAATCAAACAATTTGCAAAGGTTTATTCTCAATGCCCACTTCAAATCCTATTTAGAAAATTAGCCATACATTTCAAATCAGAGTTCAATACTCAAAGCACTCTGAATAGACAATGAGTTATATATGTTTAGCTTGTTTTAAAATTAATGTAATTTGAATGCCAGAAAGCAAAACCACATCAGGAAAAATTTCGTAATTGTTTCAGTCTTGCCCCAAATTTTTGTATATTTTTAGGAGCCCCAATGTGCTGTGGCTGCCAGTTTCAATGTCAGACTAACCAATACAAGAAGAGCTGTTTTGTTTACTGCAGATATGACTCTTATTAGTTTAAAATGGTAACCAAGTTCTTTTATCAGAAGAGGGAGGGCATAATCATTCCTTTCTACTCTTCCCAGGTAACCCATACAAAAACTCAATAAACCTCTTGGTCATATCCTTTCTGAGACATAATTTTTCAATACTGAAGGGTCTTAAAAAGAGTAGCGTAGTCTAGTGTAGCCGACTTATTTCTAAGGTGTAAACTTTTTCCATATCTTTTCTTACCACTGTTGTACTTCCCTAAATTTTCTCACTTTGCTCTCAAGCTAAAGGAAAACTGTACAAAGTATACATCCTCCAGAAAAGCATGAAATTATACAATAGGTTTGATGATTTTCTTTGCTCTGATCTCTATTTTCTTTCTAATAAACCCTAACAATTCTTTTGTGACTGCTAGGGATTAGGAAGTTTACATTTTTGAGGGTCCCTCCTTTGTAATTGAAATCTACCATCTGGTTACAATGACTGCAAATCTATTTTAAATGACCGTTTAAGGTTTGTCCACTCCCTTTGCCATCAGTATCACTTAAAATTTATCTACATTGAATTCCCTGCTATTAGCCAGTCACTTACTCTTGTAAGATTTTGTACAATTCATTACAGCTGGTTCTTGTTGCACAATCAAGGTTTGATTTTAGACAGATTCACAGAAGTTGTCACACTACAAGTTGCAATGTACTTCACATAGCCTATGGTATATGGCATTATTCACACAGTCCTTCAGCATCAAAAACACCACAGTTATCCAGTCTTACGTAGTTTAGAAAGCACATATTAGCTTACAAAAAGTCTTCACGGAGTAAGCAGAGTGGAGAGAGTATTTAAATGTTTTGATATGTTTGCATATGGGAAGAACTGCCAGAACTCAAGAAATGACAGAAGTTTCAGTCCCCTGCATGGTATATAAATTGGGTAAGACCTTATCTAACCATACTGTTATTTGTAACAGATTTTATTTTCACACATGTAATATATTCTGTAGCTGCTGGTAATAGATTGCACATTAGGTGACTAATGATATTTAGTCATTACATTTGTACTTGGGATTGTCATGGAATATTATATTGGAATAGCTAATCATTGTCATTGTAGGGATTTTTTGCCTGTCTTACTTTCATGAAGTTTCCCTTTTTGAAACTGAGCAGAGATGCAGTGATTTCTGATTGAATCTGCAGGGACAATGAATATAAACTTCTCACACGCTTTTATTGTGGAGAGGCTGTATAACTGAAAATTTTAGACCTGATGCTTCTTTACTTAAGGATGCAGAATTTCTGTGATTTCAGCATCAACAGATACCTCTACACTGAGCAATTATCTCTTTCAGCGTAGCTGGCAGTGTTCATAAATTAGTATATATATTAGCCAATCTTCAAAATCAAAAGCCCCAGCTCCTTATCAAATTAAGTGCACCTCTATTGTATAGGCTTTCTATAGAACAGGAATTTCCAGTCGCTGAACAATGTGAATTCCTGTTTACTCCCCTTCAAAACCAGACACTAAAAAATCTGACTTCCTTAGGATTTTCAAAACAATACTGAGTGCTATTAGAATTTAAGAGAATGATACTACAGGTGTCCTGGTCTTCAAGTGCCTTCCTTAAAAGGTCATATTATGCTTCCATGATAAAATGACTTGTCAAATGAATTCTAGATAAGGGGAAAAGCTATGGATGGCAACTATCTTGACAGTAACAAGGCTTTCAACACACCCACATTAAGGTCTAGATGGTTCAACTGTTAGATGAACAAATAAAAGATGAATGATTGGAATCAGAGGGTCATGACTAATAGTTCACCAACTGTAAGTTTGTAACAAGTGAAATTCCACTTTGTAGTATACTGAGTTCTACACTGAATACAAAGGATTTGACCAAAACTAAGCATAATTCACTGCAATTGGTCAAGACTGGGAAACCTGCTCTATTAATGAGTGCTAAAAAGGAGAAAAGAGAATTTTCAAAAATTAAGAAATATGCCTGGTAATTTAAGTAAGTGATGTCATATAAGCTTTTCTTAGTTTTTTTCTCTTACTCTTTAATTATTTGAATTGTGTTTACTTTTCTGTGACTGTCGTTTTCACTCGTGATGCTACCTATTATTTCCTGTTTCTCATTTGAGTCTTTCGTCACTCTAATTTTTCTAGGAAAAAAAGTATAATTTGAATCCTTCTGCGAATTTAAATCAAAGTTCAATAAAGTAGATAGGAAAATAACCTTCTAGCAACATGGTCAATATATGACATCTTGTACTAATATCATGCAGTTCAATCACTTTTAAAAAAACTATTTTGTTTTTTATTTTTGGAATATTTTATTTGATCATAATTTTTTATGGCATGACTGTGTTCAGATTTATTGATCATTCAATTATCTTGTTGCTGATTATGTTGATAAACTTGAATTGTGACAATCTTCTACTATAGAAAGACTTAATTATCTCAGTAGTACTGGACTGAATGAGATGAAGTTCTCTACAAGAATAAAACTCTAGTTTTAAAATTTGCTGATTTGAAAATATCTGTTCTGTAAATTTCTACTAGCTACAGTCACATTTTAAAATGTAAATAGAGATTGTGAAAAAGAGATATGGTTAGATTTTCAAGGATTTTAAAACACAGTAGAATGCTTTACTGAAACCTTCTACTTTCTGGATATTTTTCCATGGCACACTAAAAATCACTTTTGAGTTTTACACTGTTTTAGGGACCAAGCACACAGCTGTACTTGTCAGTTTGATGCTGCCCATTTGACAGGTTATCTGTATTTTCTGATAAAAATGTTCACAACAAAGTACTTACAAGGCTTTCACTGAAGTCTTTTTGGTAAGTAAAAACTCCAAGACTAATAAAGCAGACCTTTAGGAATTATTTTACATACTGTAGCATTTGTTTGTTGAACCTTCCCCACTTTTCCCAGCTGTTAAACACATTTATTTTGCTCTAACACAGTTTGCTTTAGCACTAATAAATCATGTTAAGTTTTAGCTGCTACAAAGTAAATAGTAATATGTAGCTACTGTACAAGGTCCCTCTGCTATTTCAAGGTGTGGTAAAGTACTAAATTCAGCAGCACTTGCAGTTTCACAATAAACCTGCGTAGTACAGCAGAGATAACTTATCATATCTTGTGTTATATTAGAAAAGTATTTTCAATAGTATTAGAAACACAGCTTGCTATGCTTCTATCTTTTAGATGATCTGAATGACATATTGAAAAAAGTTACAGAAAATGTATACAATTAAAAGACAAAATAACAGTAATTTTACTGATGGACTCTAGATATGGCAGCATTACAAAGTGCCATTGGTCACAAGAACACAAACAGAAACCGATCCTCTCTCACTGAAATGCAGAGTCACAACAGAGAAGTAAAATCAAATATTTCTCCTATTACACATTTGAATCACATACTTTCCAGTGTAAATGGGCTGACTATCACCAGCAGCTCTCTCACCAGTGCATCTTGAGTCTCCTGGGCTTGCTTTATAAAACATGCATTTTTCAATAGCCAGCTCAAACAGTTTTTCTTAGTGCAAATAGCCTAAAGACCCATCTAACCTCCTAGTAGGAATTTTACTTCAGCTACAGCACCCTTGGGAGGCTGAGCAACTGGAGCAAGCACAATTGCCAGCAAATTGCAGACTCTTGGGAATCACCCTTCCCACACCTCTAAGTTTTTGAAGGTCCACCTCTTACCTTACAGACACATTTTGGTTTTAAATCAAGATTTTCATGTGACATTTTGTGTAAGAAAGGAGAGAGTTTCTAGAACTGCGGACACACCCAATTTTTTGTTTTGTTTTGTTTTGTTCTCAGTAACAGACATACACTTGCTGAGAAAAACTTTTTCAGCGAGGTTTGGCAAATACATTACTAGTTAAATGTGAAATTTCATACCTATATGAAAAGTTAACTAAATAATATTTGATGAATTCTATTTAAATGAAAAACTGAAAATACCTATATCAGGATTTTTTGTAAATATATTTTTTCAAAAAATAAATGGTCTTGAAACTGTTTGTTTGACATAATTTAAGTTTTTAAGTGCAACAATGAAATGGATATTTAAAATTAGTTCAATGTTTTATTTCAAGTAGAAAATTAACGATTTCCCCTCCGATTTGGTCATGCACCATGAAAAAGTTTTAGTTTTCATCTAGAAAACCCAATGCTTCTTTCTTTTCTGCTATATTCTAGGTCACCCTTTGAATGAAAAAACCTATTGCTGTATATCTTTACCTACATACAAAGTGTCACAGGCTAGGACTCCATATTTCAAGAAATAAATATGAGTAAGGGTAAATCTCTTCCTGTTCTGTCATGTCTTCCACAGCTGTGCTGTTACACAGCCAGCATTTTACAGCTGAAGCAGTTTGTCTCCTTTCTCTACAAAGGCACACTCTACTGACAATATGTAATTTTAAAGGAATGCTGCTGTCTGCGTTGTTCATGAATAAAACAGTCCAAACCACATATGCTGTTAGCATGAGATTGATTATCTATTGTGTAGGAGCACAACAAAGTAATCAAGCAAATAATTATAGAGGCCCTTACAAAGTTTCTTAAAAATAAAATCTGCATTAGTTTTGATGATGTTTCTTAATCATCTCCATTTCATTGTGAACAATTAGACATATGATGCAAAGAACAGACTCTATATAAAGAATTTCTGTTGCTGAAGACAGCATGGGAACTTCTTAAGGCCTTGCCAAGGGTATTGCATTTATTTTTAAATAATATTTTTAAAAGCTATTGTAATAGATAGTTATATCATCAGACTTTCCTACCAGGTTGGGGAGTTTTTTCCACATTCCTCTAGCTTCCCTGAATTTTTTTTTTTTTAGTGTTGTCCTTATAAATAAAAAAGTCAGCTACATAAAAGTTGTTGTTATGAAAGAGTACACTAAATTCTTTTTTTTTCTTTGCACTGTCTTGCAGTTTAGAAATCTAACTCAAAATTCAGCTGGAAGTTCTTTGTTCTGCTCAGTAATCAACAGTCTCAGCTTAAATACAAAATATTTTATTTTTAAAATTCTGTAGACCTTTACATCAGTGGAAAAAATTGCACAAAGTTTTCATGCATAACTGCAATTTAGGGTGTTCATACTTAGAATGCATCCTGTCTTAGTTGATCCAATAGCACAGAAAATGCAATATCCTTACTTTTTATTTAACAAGCTCACTCAATATCTTTTTAGTTGTATATAACGTCACTCTATTTCTTTATCCATTAGTGGAATAAAGGAGAAATCTAATATATGTCTAGATTAGTGATGAAACTTCTTCTAAAATAATCTTAATGAAAAACCTTGCAATGTTTATATTTTTCTGCAATGCCTTCCATATCCCAAAGTAGTTTTCTTCAAGAGACATTATGGAAATCTACATTAATCTTGCTGGTTTTAGTCTTCATTTATTAAGGTAGCACATACTGTTACTCAGCAGCTCAACTTGCACGAATACGTTCAAATCTCTGCACCTAGTTAAGGATTTCTAATTTATAATATGGTTTTGCACACTGCTACCAAGTCAGAGACAGATTTAGCTTTATGGAAGTGATTACCATTTTCAAACTGTTGTATATAAGCTATAGTTATCTTCAAAATTACTCCAGGTCCACCTCTCTATTTTAAAGATAAGGAAGGAAGAAGTAAGAAATTACAGAGATTTTCTCTATATCCCACAGAAAACTTTGTCAGAGCACATGACACATTCAGTTCTCTTGGATCTCCATCTTCCATTCCAACCTTACAACCAGGCTTCCTATCACTGCTGCAGATAAAACTTCTTTTGAGAATAAAAGTTCTTTAATGTCTGGAATATACCCCTGAACAGCTAACAGTTAGAAACAAATACTCACATATAAAATAAGCAAAGATGGAGGGAGAACAGAGTGAGAAAGGGAAAAAAAAAAAAGGCGAGCCTAGGAATTTAATTTAGAAAGGAACATTTTCAGAAACAAATATTTAGACTGTAAAATCAAGCCAAACAAGACTGAGAAAAACCTTAGTTTAATCAAGCACTTTTCCACAAATGAAATTCAAACCAGAATAAACTGCTTCATCCTCAGAAGACACATGGCAGATGATCCTCAGGCTGCAGCATCTCTTATAAAGCACATGGAGAAACTCCTGCTAACTCACAGCTTCTTGCAGAGAATGCTACTGTTGAGCCTTGGTGTACAGATGAGACGGAAAACTTTGCTGTCCGCATGGTCAGATGCAGGAGGAAAGCACACTGGTGCACTTAGGAAACATTCCATGTCCTGCCCTGAATTCTGGCTGGAATCTTGGGTAAGATCATGCCTATAATCTTTAACTTCTCTTTGTTATGTGTAGTAGATATAATTAGCGCAATTTCTAGTATGATGTATGTGATATTGAATATTTGTTAGAGTATACATGTTTGTATTAGGAGTCCCCTCCACCCTCGAAGGCGAGACCTGGTGTATTAGAACCTGATTTACAAATAAAAGGACGTGGCTCAGCCAGGATATGGGCCATGTCTGGAGAGATACAAGGGTGCCCAGGCACTGATCATCGAGTGAATGACCCGAGCTGTATATCATGGAAATCCTCAGGCAGATACATGTGAATGCAGTGTTCTGTAAACTTCATCAAGGGATTCAACAACTCCGGACACTGAATTGTTCTTCTTCATCACCAAAAAAGAAAATCTTATTAACCTATGGACTCTGAATGGAAGTCGAAATCTTGGCCTCAGGCAGAATTTTTCCTATAAAAACTGCTTGTGCCAGGATGGAGGTGTGTGGGCATAGAGGAAAACCTCTGCTGAGACTGACCTCTTGTTGCACACCCAGGGCCAACCCCGGGCTCGGCACAGTACTTTCCTTGTGGCTGGCTAGATAGAAGTTGATTGCAAAATAAATATTTTATTTTTTCATTTAAATTTGGCTGGACAAATTTTCATTTATAACATCTTCAAATGATGCTGAGCTTTTACTATGCTTCTCCTAAGGGCAATGTTGGATAATAAGCTTCCCCCAAACAAATATTAAGAACTGAATACTTTTAGATGAGAAAGTAAAAATAAATATATAGAGCAAGTATGATGATATATATTCATGCCTGCACCAATAACAAATATTAAACTTTACAGAATGGTAACACTGTTTTTTTATAACCCACTATTAAGATTAATGAGATTTACTATCATAAATATTTGAAACCAACAAAATACTATTATTGAAATCAAGACACTTTTCTGAACTCTTTTCCTAGCTGTCTTTCATCTTATTAGTGAAAAACATGTAGGCCCCAGCTGTGTTTATATTTGCAAGGTTTACAAATAATTGTTTTAAAATCAAGCTTTCCTCAGCCCACTGCTAAATCTCCACCACTGCTGAACATGAACAAATAAATTAGTGAGTTAAGAGGCGCTCAATCACTACTTGAACATACTGATTATGCAAAACTGAGATGACAAGTATCAACTTTTTTTCTATTAGGTTAAAACTTAAAATCTGAGAAGACTCTTATTTCTCTAAGGATTAAATTGTACTGAATGTTCACACAAAGGTATCAGCAAAGAAAGGATAGAGGTTCTAAATGTAGTTTTCCCATTATATGTCATTGACAATAGCAAACAACTTTGATGACAATTACATAGATTATCCTAACAGGATAAATGCTAATGGCCAACTAATGACCAACTAGGTGAAAATACATTTTATTACAATTATTAAGTATATAGTTTTTTAAAAAAATTCAAACATAGATGATCAACATGACTTTCAGATTAAGAGAATAAAATAATTCACTGAGACTATTCAAGAGGCTTCAAGTTCTAATTGAAATTTTGCATTTTTTTTCTGTTTACTTATTTTCCCTCAAGGGCTCTGAAATAAAACTGAATAGTTATAACTAAGTTGCAACCCCAATTCATATAATTTCTCTTCAATGTACCATAAAGTAATATAGTAAATTGCTAGCATCTAGTACACCACACCATAACTTAAAAAATAACAGATTTAGGAGTGGGGGAAGAAGTAAAGTCAATGCCATGGTCTAATTGAACTCAAAAAAGGATGAATTTATGCAAAGCATTTCAAAGAGACTCACCAGTAAGTCTGAATCTTACAAAAGATGTCTTGCAGGAAAAACAAGTGCAGGAATATTGTATACAGAGAAAAATATGACAGTAAAAAAAGGCTATGCTTATCAGGAAGGATATGCAAGTACTGCTAAGGAAGAGGGTCCCAAAGTGTAAATTCTAGTTAGTCTTAAGACACTTTTGGTGAAGAAAACAGAATAGTGTTCTGCAACATTGCATTGGAAAAACAGGATTGAAATACTGCTTACTGAACTAACAAATAAGGCAGATTTCTTCAGTCTAGAAGAAGGGAAAAACTTGATCCTGAGGAACTTAAACCAAGAGAAATTCCTAGCAGAAATGCCTTTCATTCACTTTGCCAAATCAACGTGATAAACAGAGGGTTCCTTTCTAATCAGGAAGATCTACAGTCTAATCCTAAGAAACATCCACATCTGGGAACTTGGACAGAAATTCTAGTGAAGTGTTTTGCTGGTGTCACAAAAGAAAGAACTTAAAAAGATATTTATCTGTTACAAACTTAGACATTGATGTCAGTGTTTAAGAAACTAAACGATCAGAACATTTCCATGCTTCAAAATACCTACTAGACTGATTTTCAACAGCAACTATGCCAGTGCATAGTTCCTATTCATTACCAATAATTACCAATATATTTTCAAAGCAACAATCCATTCCAAATGCATTTTAGAGCCAGAAAATATATAATGATCCTTAATGGACTCTCCTGTGAAGAGTGTGATTTCAGTGATATCCTCATCTATTGGTGCCAGGACATTGGTCCATGTATCATTAATTGGAGTCTGCAGTAGCTGATTTGTGCTGTTCAAGAGGTAGATTTGGATGATGGATTATCTGGCCCACAGACCAGTTATAAAGAATGGCTCTTCAGCTGAAAAATAAGGGGATAGCTCATGAACTTCTGCAGTAACAGACAACAGTAGTACTAACTCTCATGAGTATTTGAAATTGAATGTCTGGAGGAAAGGTGGCATACATCTCCCTGACTAGCCTGAGTTTCTGAATACTACCAGCATGTGATTGCCAAGTCTTCATAATAAAGACACCTTGGGCAACAATTTCTAACTGTGTTCCCTGCCCAAGTATGGATGAATGGGAGATGAGCCTGTGACTGGAGGAGATTCTGTGAAAGGACATACTTTCTAGACACTGTTCAGGTTTTTTCCTTCAGTGTATAGACTTATGCATGGATTCACATCTCTAGGGAGCAAACATCTAACCAGATAATGTCTGTGTAGTGCCAGATTTGAACATCAACTTCCTGCACCAGTGGATGATGACAATACATACTCTCAAGTCAAAAAGAAACAAAAGAGTGTTTTTTCAGTGTGTGGTGGCTGTTGTATAGAGAGGAGATGAGTCTGATCAAAATCATTGCTGCTGTAGACTTTGGTAGTACTTTTAGGCATTCTACCTGCTGACCATGCTAGATGCCCAAGAACACAGCATTCCTGTAGTTTTGTTCATGCAATTAACTGTTTGGAGAAAAAAACCCCAAAGAATCATAATTTACCACAGTTGCCAAGATATGGATCCGGCAGTTAGGAGTCAGAACCTTTACCAGTGTATCAATTTATTCAGGTATTTTTCACATCATGCAGCAAAACTCTGCTATCAGGTTATATACAGTGTCCTTAGTGGCCAGCTAGTCCCACAAAATCACGAAAAAGTGGCCTCCACCTTTTCTCATAATGGGCAAATCTCACACTAACTATAACTATAACAACTATAACTATAACTATAACTATAACTATAACTATAACTATAACTA